>CATIWO010717266.1:0-13067 GCA_949673435.1 Macaranga tanarius | reverse complement strand
GCATCATAGATGCTTGGCAACAGAATGTGCAATTCAATGTTGTAAACAGGAGTGGAAGAGGGAACTTGAGCACAACGAATAGGGGCAGGTGCCTGGTACTGGTACTGGGAGACAGCTCGACAACGCTTCCTTCATCAGATGTCAGTAGTACTTGTACATGTGTGTCTTGTTCTCCAATTCATTTTTGAACTCGGAGCTCTTTTCCGGCCCTTGTTGTTTGTCACACCTGCCAATGAGCTTATGGTAAATTTTAGCAAGTTCACTGCTCTTAGCTTCTTCCAGTGAACAACGATGATCATGATCTGAAATAGAATTAACATAGTAACCAACGAAATGTAATGTAGCTATCAGTAGACTTTTACATTTTGGACTACTACAACAACGATCATCATATTATGAGCACTTGCACTAGACCAATTATTATATTATGAGAAATAAATTTGGGGGGAGGCTGAAAGCTGCCGAAACACCGTATCTGAAAACCTCCTCCTATCAACTGCAGGACTCCTCGTTGAAGCCCAACCTCTCATTCCTCAAATCATATTCCACATGAAAATTCTGCATCTGAAAATTCCCCAATATTATCCCAGGCCCACCAGCCTCCTCCGCCGTCCCACCTGTTACTACCGTCAAGCAAGCCACCTCCTTCCTACCAAGAAAAGCAAAATAGTTCTCCAATGGCAGTTCCGCATCAGCACCACCCTTAAAATGTAGCCTTAGTTCTGGTAACTCCAACTTCTTAGCCCTGGAAACATTAAAACAAGGCTTTAACCCTGTCAATTCCTCAACCATCAAAGCTCTCTCATAATTCTTCACTTGAGAAACGAACTCGTTGCTTATTATCTCGAAGGCCTCGCTTGACATGTAAGTGAAGGTAGTCCCGGAGTCAACGATGGTCCCTCCATTGCCATCTTTATCCGGCGACAGATACTTGTAAGGAATCTTCACATTGCGGCCGCCAATGCTGACTCGCCGTAGACTGACGTAGTAGTAATCTGAGAATGCTGGGACTTTGGGGTTTTTAACCAAAGGTGTGTACTTCAGTTCTGCAGTTTTCTTATCAGAATCAAACTCAGAATCAAGAACCAGAGCGCTACTTTCTTTGGTGTCGTCGAATTTACGAGAAAGTAAGCAGTAAGAGAACTTATTGAGGCCAAGTTGGGCGGGTAAAGAATAAGGGCCGCGGCCAAAACCGGCTATTCCTGCGGGTTGGCGGGAAGAGAAAACAGAACAACCGACAAGAAAGTTTGGCACTGTTAGGCCATGGATGTGGAGCGTCTCTGAGAGTGCAATGCCTCCTGTGGTCCCTGAACCGTAGAAGATAAGATAAGGTGGGCAGATCTGGGAGCAATTTCCTGAAGTATTGGGACCGTCTTTACATTCTGGACACTGTAAATTGGTTTGATGAATCCAAGAGCATTTGGGATTTTTACAGCCAATAATCTTTGGGGATGAAGAACGTTTGGGGATGAAAGGCGAGATTCTTGAAGAGAACGAGCAGTTCTTGCAGAGGTAGTGAGTGGTGCATGGAAACCAGACAAAGCTGCTGCCAGTGTCCATGACAAAAGAGAGAGTTTGAGGTGGAGTACCAAAGCTGAGAGAAATGGAGTAGCCTCCATAGCTGTGTGAAAAGACCGGAGTTGAAGTGACAGGAGCGATGGCGGTGGTAGCAGCAGCAGCAGTAGTAGGGGGACTTTTCAGATGGTGGGCTCTGGTTAGAGAGGAGGAGACGAGGTGGTTTAGCTTTTGGAATGGATCTTGAGATAGGTTGGGGTTTGCGTAAGAAGGTGACAACGGAATTGTAATGGAAGAGGCCGACGGAGATATAATGGACAGAACAGCTATAGAACAGAGCAACGAACAATAAACAGAAACAGAAACCATGGTGTTTGTTTTTGCTTAGAGCAGTGGATTTGAGAGAAAGAAGGAGAAGTAATCTTTATTAGTTAATTGATGATGGAAGAAAAGGTGATCGATAGGTAGGTTCGGGTGATAAATTTTGCGTCCGTATGTGTCTGCTATTAAGTTCATGGGTAATCATACACGTGGAGCGACTTGAACAGTAGTATTCATTAAATAAAGATATAATTTTTTTTCAAATGATTTTTCATTCCTTTTAATTTTATAATATAAAAAAATGATATAATAATTTAAAAATATATATTTTAATTAATAATTAATTAAATTAATAAAATCTAAAATCTATACAGAGTACGTACTCTAATTTAAAGATATAAATTTTATAATTTATTTATTTAATATTTTTATTATTCTTAAATCTTAGTTAATAATGACAATAATAACACAGTTGTCACCACTGTTTTGTGCATGCTTCGAGCCGACCGCCGAAAAGATCAGCCATCTATTCAATCAACTGCACAAAAACATCCAAGGTTCTTAGCGTTCCTGACAAAACGTGTTCGATGGATTGCACTTTCCAACTGTAGGCATTAATAAGTAGATGGTTGGCACTTGTCACTGTTTGCACATGGGGTACGGTGCCTTACTGTGTGAGTTGTATCTTGCGTGTGGACCTAAAAGTACCATACCCTTTTGTCTGTTTGTAACCGCTATGAGGTAAGAGGCACATGGTTCTTGGGTGGCGCATGAATGCTGGCCTTTCTATCTCAGTTGAACGTCCACACATGTTCTATTTTGCTGCTCCCTACCGCACTTCTTGTTGACCATTGCTTTTTTTTTTTTTTTTTCTTAATATTATCTAGAGAGGAGCAGCATGGCAAAAGGTGAAACTGGCATTGCCTTCTTTACTCCAGTGGGACCTTCTGTACTCCAATTCGGTACAGAAACCATTCTCATTTCTACAGTAACATCAGAGACTGCGCTTGCATGCCAATAGGAACATTTTTGTTTCACTACGTTAGTAATAGTAATGTGAGAGGCATTATGTCAATGACTACCATATTACACTCCCTTTGTTGATCGCCAATTTATTTGAGGCAAATATCCAACCATCAGTTAAGCTTATTAATAGTAATGCAACAATTTTATGGATGACAAAATATTAAATAACAGACTATCAGAATGCACATCTGCTTTCAACCTTTGAGATAACACAACATCAAATACAGAAACCAACAAGTGAGATGAATACACTACAAAAATGCTCCTCCAAAATTCAGCCATATCACATGTATACAGAGACAGAGAGCAGTCACAGCTGCTGCTTTGCTTTCTTCCTTGCCAAGAAGCGTGCCTTAGCCTCAGCTATTGAATCTTCATTTCTGCTATGATGGTCATGCTTTTGTAGATTGGCCGATGGCCGCGCACTTGCAGTCATTTCTTGTAGTGATGTCTGAACTTGTTTCTCAGAAACTGGTTTAACATCTGAAGACTCAGAATTTCTACTAGGAGGAAATGGGCGAGGATAAATTCCATCATGATCCTCTTCTTGCACCCTGGAAGATTCCATAATTGACTTTGAGTCTGGCAATGAACCAACTGTGTCTGATGTACTAGCTGAGACTTCATCGTCCAACTTATCTGGCCTTTTTGGTTCAGTTTGTTTCTCTTGCTTCCTTGACTCCATTTCTTTTGCACCAAATGCAACATTTTTTCCAAGATTGAAGTAGAAGTCGCTCAAATCACTTTTCTTTGTAACCTTTAGAACAACAAACAAAAACAAATATCATCATCTCAGTAACATGCCACCTGCATAGCATTTCTCAGGCCAACAAACAGAACACATCACTTTATCAAACTAGTTTCAATAATATACATATATATTCTTCATATAATCACATAGCACAATAGTTGAGTTACATCATAAAAGCCACACTGGAGGTAATGAAGAGAAACCCCAAAAAATGATTTGCTCAGCAACTAAAATTCTCAAGGCGCCTAAGTCACAAGAAAATAGAAAAAATTTAACAAACAACTTCCAGAAATAAGGCAGTTGCATCATAAAGCTCCAAAATAACCTTGTGATCAAGAGTTTACCCCAAAATTATGGTGGCAAGGGAAAAAAAATTAATTGAAACCAATAATCCAATATCGGCAATATGTCTAAACACAATACTCAATTCAATACAAGCAGTAGAAATGACTGCCCCCTACATATGCAAACACATGGTATCATATCCAATCATGCAGCAAAAAAAAATTCTAGTGGCTGGTCGCAGTAAAGAAACTATAGTACATCAAAGTAAATTGAAGTATGACAAGGGGTGGCCCAAAGAAGAATCATAGCACAAATGAGAAACGCATGTATCACAGATAAATGTGCATGCCATTACTCGCAGTAATGCATCAATAAAGCCACTAGGATGATATATAAATGGTCAAGTGCATGCCATTGTGATACAGGGTTTAGGCATCAGACTCTTGAGTATTCTATTCCTTTAATAAATTTCCTCTATCCTGAAATATTTTATCTATAAATCAAGAGGAAGGCAGTTTAAACTAAAAGGCAATGACTCAACTAAGAGATTAAAAGCATATGCCACATGGATCAAGGCTGCAATAAATGATACAGGAGAAGCTAAGAAAGAGTAGAAGAATTCCAAAAGAAACATATACATACATCCTCCTTCTCCTCTCGAAGTTCACGCAGGCGCTCTTCCTCCATCCACTTTGCCTCCTCTGCAAGTTTCTTCTTGTAAGCACTTGTGACAAATTTGTCCTTGTCAGCATAAAGGTGATCATCTTTGGTTCTTTCTTTAGCAAGTTTCCTCTCATATATGATCTCATGTGCTCGCTGACGTATTTCTGCTTTCTTGATCAATGCTTCAATATATTTAGGCTGCAATAGGATACAAACACATTCAATGGTTCAAGTTTGCTGTCAATCACATATTAAAGATGAAAGAGCTTCAATTCATATGCTCAGATGAAAAAAAAAAAAAAAAATGCACACACCAGATGCAATTCTAGACTTACGGTAGTAAAAAATTGGCCTAAGCATATAAACAGAAAACTGAAACATATTGAAACAAGCTCAAGGATTCAGCAAGAATACTGCAAATTACTCACGCCATGACACAACAAATTTCTAGTAGACTTGCACATGTAACAAAATGGTGATATTTCAAGAGATACACTTATGTTGGCACGTTCTCACAGAGGATCTTTTTCCTTTTGAGAAGTAGAAAATACTTGTACTAACTATAACAATTAATTGTAGAGTATTTTGGATGTTAAAGTTTCATGATGGAAATAACAAATTCCCAAAATTTAAAGGCAGTCAGGAGTAATCGGCAGCTTAGCATCAATCACATTGCTTGTACTTGGAGAAAAAAATTATGTAAAATAAAAAAAGAAAAGTCATCGGATATTTGAAGGGAGGGTAAAAGGGTGTGGAGAAGGAAAGTACCTTTCTTTCTTGGCGATCTTGTTGACGGGGTTGAGCAACTTTCTGCTTCATATCGTCATAAACACCATCATAATCAAATGCTGAGGGGTCCTCTTCCAACGCTTTCTTATGCAACTCCTCAACCTTACAACATCAAAAGAGTAAAAGGAAAAAAAATAATTTTTTTTTTTAAAACAAACATACACACACAGAAAAATGATAAATGGATGAAGAGAGAAGTTTTTTGTTTTGGTTTGAACTTACATCCTTTAGAGACTTGTTCTTGGAAGCATGACGTGAAATCTCCTTTTCAACATTGTCATCATCTTCATCTTCCCGAAAGATAGGAGGCTTAGGAAGGGGAGGCCTTGCTGGGTTTTTGGTCTGCTGCGGTTTCACCCGCAGCTGCAAACCATACTTGCGCTGTTGCATTTCACTACAATTACAATTCAAGATAAGTATTATTAGCACAATTAAAATGTTAGGGTTCTCAATTTTATTTTGTGATGGGAAATTCTATCAAACACATATACTAATGTTATTCAATTCAATTGACTTAAAGATAGCAAATTCGAACCTCTTGCTCTAATACGGTACGGGCATGAAGCAAAGAACTTTTGAATATATATATATAAAATCAAATGATAAATTACCTAGGTAGAATATATATATATATATATATATATATATATATATATATATAGAATAATACCTTGCAAAAATTACGAGGAAGGCGATGTGAAGAAGAAGAGGAGGAGGAGATGAGCGAGAGACGGATCAGGTTAAAAGAAGAAGCTCAGAGTCTTCTCTTCTCTTCTCTTCAGTTAACCAAAACAAAACCTCTCCGAATCCTATCTTTTATAACTTTAAAATATATAGTTTTTGATATATTCAAACTATATATATAAAAAAAAATAATCAGTTCAAAATTTTTTCTTAAATAATTATTTTCAAATTAAAAAAATTAATAAATCTGTAAATGGTCTTATAAAGTTTGTCAAGTTAAATATTAAAAGATTTTATTTATTTCAAATAAATGGATGCAATTTTTAATTTTTTAAAATAAAATAAATATCTTTTAAATTTAACAGATGAAAATAGTTTACACTTGTAATAACTTTTCATGATTTTTTGGACCATTACAAACTTGAAGTGGGGAATTTGAATCCAGATCTTCACTAACATGAAATTTTCTTTTAAAACAGAAAAAAATTAATCTTGCCAAGTGAAAAAAACCATCTTAGCTACTTGATTGATTTTTGAATTCATTGTATACACTACTAGGCTCTCTTTCCTTTTATTGATGCTATGTTGTGTGTTTTTGTTTCTGAATTTGCTAAATAGATCATATTATATGATACCTAAAGCAACTATTCTATTCCATATCTTACTCGCATGTCCTTTTTATTGCATCAACTCCATGAGTAGATGGATCTCATATCGGATACAACACACATTCTTGCAAACAAATTCTGGGTTGCAATTGACATGGAACAACCTCTGTAGGTTGATCCTCAAGATGTGTGGTGACATTTGAACTTGGGCATATCTTTCCAAAGCAAACAGATGCTTACAAATTAAAGAGCAAAAACTGATATTTTATAACATAGTTTCTACGTCTACAATCTTCAAGCATTACACCACTCCAAAACAACAAAATATCATTTCCAACTCAGACAATAATAATCATATTTTTGTCGCAACTATACTTGCTCCATTATCTGCTCTACAACGACCCAAATATTTCATACTTCATTAAGGGATGAGTGGCTTCAGTGGATGGGCTCTTAGGTTTTTCAGGTCCAGACTTGAATCAAGCTCTTCATCAACTTCCCCAATAATGCTTCTGCAATAATCAAATACAAAAGATTGCATTTCAGGCCTTGGCAAGAAAGCAAGGGAGCTGAGAAATAATACCCTCCTCCCTAGCCAAAAGACTAACATATATATATATATATATAAAGAACATGCAACATCAAAGACAGCATTACATGTTGTCACCCCTTATTATGTACAGTCCCATAACATGTTGTTCGACACCTGCCTGCAAATTAATCAAGCAGTTAATTTACAGTGTAGAAAGAAACACACACACAGAGCATCCCATAAATTATTACATATATTATCTTCAACTATAAATCCCGTAAATGAAATTTCAACTCAGCTATGTACTACAGGTAAAAAAGAGCTAGAAACATATCATTCAGATAACAGAAATTCAATTAGTTGAATGTCTCCTGGAAAATATTAATTTACATATATTTGTAGTTCAGGAAAACAAAACCAAGAATAATTCACTGCTACAGATAACATTCCTCTACAATAGTATAATAACCCAGGTACATTCAAGTTGTAGGAATAAAAGGAAACTAGGAGGTTGTTACTTGTTGGATAAATTAAGGACACGAACCTTAGTGGAGTAAACACGTTCGTGAGATTCATCAAGAATGATATTTGTGGCTTGGTCAAAGCCCTTCAGAATTCCCTGAATTAGAAAAGAAAGCCCTCTAAAATTAAGACAATATTTGTAAGGGATCAGAAAAATGTGGTAAAGAAATATAGATATATCAAGCAGTGGCAAAGATTACAACATACCACTATATTGCGGCCGTCATTAGTGATAACTGAAATACTTTCTGCAGGAAAAGAAAGTTATTAATATTAATGGATAGATAGGATAAGTTGGAGAAATGCACCCCAAAACTGAAATGACAATGCCGGTTAAGCATGAAATCAGAGAGAAGTATATGGGGAGGTTGTTTCTCAGTAAAACTTATGTGAAGCACCCATTTGAAAATATATATATATAAGCGAATAAGGTTGAATGAAAACACAAGGCAAGATGTATACCTAGAAATGCAGGCCGCGCATGAGGACGGGCATATAGTAGGTTGCAATTTATTTTATCCCAACAAATGAAAGCCTGTCCTTTTATGAGATAATGCTAAATTACATACCTTTCTGGTGGGGACTATTCCTAGTAAAGCAATGTCAATTAATCTCTTGTAATGATTTTTTTTGTTTTTTGGGTCTAAACTCTAAAATGGTGTATACAGTTTAGACTTTACAATTGAGTTTCAAATTATTTACCACATTAAACCTAGGGAGCTGAATTAATAGGAAGATATGCAAAGGCAAAAATTGGAAGATAATACGTACGATCAACGAGAGATTCAAGTCCAGGGCCCGAAGACATTTTCAACTACTGAATTCAGCAGCTGAGTTACAAATTCCTTTGGAAGACCGGCTGCAACCACTACTCAAAAAAAATATAAACAACAATAACAAAAAATTAAGCAACCACCACAAATTTTAATTAATTAAAGTTTGAATCTGTAACTATGACATACAAAAATATTAACAGACAGTAGATGGAACCTGAGACCGACGGCGACGGCGATATCGGGGGATCTATTCCCATCTATCCTTCTTGTATTTATATGCGCTGCTGCCAGCGCTAGAATGGATGTATTTGTAATTGGGGAAAAGATATAAGGGTATCTTAGTAAATAAGAATGTATCCTCAACCTTTAGCTTAAACTTAAACAGTTAAACTTAATATTAATTAATTCCCATCCGTCTCTATTCTCTAATCCTCCTCTCCATTGCTCTGCTCTGCTCAACAAGGTAAGTTAGTTAATGGATTATGGATTTCTAATTAGCTATTTCCCAGTGGTTATTCATTCATTTTTTAGCTCTATGTTTCAGATTCAGACTATATTACCTTTTTTCTCTGAATTCAATTCTACACTCGGTAAGTTTTTTTTTTTTTTTTTAATTGCTTTGGTCGTTAAATTTCCATGATATTTACATTCAGCTTTTCCTGAGTATACATACAACACAACATGGTGTCCTTGCTCATGGTAAATTAGCGTCTTACAGATTCAAATTACCTTTCAACAAAATTCAATCCTTTTTTGAGGAAACTGTTCCTTGACAGTATTGGAGTCTTAAGTGAGATAGAATCTCTGTTATAATTAGTAGCGCTGCTCTTCCATTTGATATAAGGAGAGGCCTGGCCTGGCCTGCTATTGTCAACACCATCCTATCCTTCGCCTGATAATGTAATCCACTAATTTTCTTCTATCAAAATGTTATTACAAGTCATCCCTTTTACCCTTATAAATGTAATGTAATTGACTCACTTTCTCCCATTTACCCCAGCTTGCATGTCCCACCTACTCTCATTTCATTGAGCTGTTTTCTTTCTAATCTTTCTCTTCTCTTTTTCTTTTTCTTTTTCCTCTCTAAACTTTCCCCTTGTTTTTCCTCTATTGTGGAATTTTGATTAATGGTTTTTTTGATTTCATGAATGCAATTCTTAGGGTCCTCTGGATCCATGTTGCCACTAAGTTATATGCTGCAGGAATCTCATTTGGTTTCAGCGTGCAATATAGCTTTGATTCTTGTCTTTGTACTTGAATTGCCTTCACGTTCTCAACTGTGCTTTTAGATGTGATTCAGGGACGCGGTGTTGCTAAGATGTTATTTTTAAGGAAATTAATGAAATTCCTGTGTTTCGATTAGCCTGACTTACCTTGTCTTATTTGGTTTGTTTCTGCATCCACGCTGATGTGCGAGACTTGACTTGTTGCAAATATGGGATGACATAAAAAGGCATCCATTTCTATATAGCTGCATCGATCTTCCTTCATTCACTAATTTACAGATATCACTTTCTTGCTTTCTGCTCTTTTTTAAGCTTGCGAAATTGGCAAACCATGGGAAACAAGCCTGTGGCTGTAAAGCAAGAGAGGGAGGAGATTCTTTTGAAGATTGTTCCTCCAGTGGACTCTGCTTATGTTCGGTGGCTTGCTCATGATCTTGAGATGATTCACGGCTTTACTCCAAAGAATTGCAGAGCAGTGAAGCCACCAGATCATTATATTGAATACATGCGCCTGAATGGATGGTTAGATGTGTCCTTGGATGATCCTGATCTGGCTCATCTCTTCCAAAGTAAATAATGTTTTGTGAGGAAAAATTATTGCACAGGACCTCGACATGCTCTTTCCTGCCACTTGAGTTGTGTATTTGTGGAAGGCAATGAGCAGGAGGCCGTGTCTAGTAATTTGTTGCATGAGGTAAGTGGTGACCTCTTCCTTTGCAAGGTAGGTATCTCCCAGAGAGTGAGTCATGATTAAGTAGTGTGGTGGAACATCATATCCTGTAAGATGATGCAGATACTTGGTCATTAAATTGCTGTGTATTTAACAAGGTCTTTTGATTGAGATTATTGGTGTATGTAAACAATGTTTTTGGATGTGTTGATGATAAATTTATTCAGAAGTCATTGAAAAATCACTGAAAGCACATTGATTTGATAGAAATTATAAATGTTGTGGCATATACTAAGACTCAGTTTATTTAGACATTGAGCTAATCATTTGAGATGTTATTGTGGTGTCTGTTAGAGAGGGTTTTTTTGGTTTTGGTTTTCAGATTATTTGGTGAAGTAGAGTGATGAGGAATGTAGTTGGAGATGGTGTTGCAGGTTGCATAAGGTTGATAAGAGAGAAGAAGAGGGATGGTGTGTGTAGTGCAGTCAGTGGATGGTGGTGTAGTAGTTTATTGGACTGAGTTTGTGTAGTGTAGGTAGGGGTGTAATCGAGCCGAGTCGAGTCGACACAGCTCGAGCTCGACTCGACTCTTAAATTCAAAGCTCGAGCTCGACTCGAACTCAATCGAGTTTGTTTTTTTGAAGCTCGAGCTCGACTCGATTAAATGATTCTTATACTCGAGCTCGATTCGATTAATTATATAAAATTTTTCAATTTTAAAATATATATTAAAATATTTAAGTTCGACTCGATATATAACTCGACTCGGTTCGATAAGATATTATTGTAATTATATTAAAATAAAAGGATAAAATGGTAAATATACACAAACTCGGATAAGCTTGATCAAGTTCGATTAAGCTCGCGAGCCTATCGAGTCAAACATTAAGGAGTTCGAGCTTGACTCGACAACCTACTCGAGTAGCTCGAGCTCGACCTCGATTATTATCGAGTTGATTTTGAGTTTTTTTCGAGTCGATTCCGAGTAGCTCGCAAGTCGGCTTGACTCGGTTACACCCTAAGTGTAGGTGTGAAAACAGTGTAGATATATGTTCCATGTAGTTGTTTAGGGTAAGCTAATTAATTTAAATTAAATTAGGCATATGGAATAAATTAATAATAATTAAGAAAGAGGAAGAGAAAAAGAAAAAATGCAAAAGAGAAAAAGATGTGGATGAGAAAGTGGAGAAAGTGGTTGGTTGGTTCCTAAAATGGACTCTTACAAATGCGCGCCAAATAATCCTCACATCTTTCACCGCTCCTCCCTCTTACTCCTAGTCCCTACCTCCTACACCTACTCCTACTACTCGTTAATAATAAAATTATCATTAATGTATAAATAATATTAACAATATATATATACTTTGAATTGTTGGTGTAAATAAATATATTCACATTCATATGGCAATTAGGGGTGTAATTGAGCCGAGCGGCTCGGTGTTCGGCTCGTTTGAGTTCGTATATTAAAATTCGTTTAATAAACGAGCCGAGCTCAAATTATGCAAAGCTCGGCTCGTGAAGCTCGCGAACAAGTTCGAATAAGAGCTCGCGAGCTGGCTCGTAATTTTAATGTATTAATAATTTAATTTTAAATATATAATATATAAATTTTCATTAATTTAAATATTTTAAAAATATATTATTACAAAAAATCATAATTTTATAATAACTTATTTAGTAAATAATTTATTTTAAACTTTTTAATGAATAAATTAAATTTATACATTATATTTTTAGAAATTTTTTTAGCTTATTTGGGTTCGTTTAAGCTCGTGAATAGCTCGCGAACACTAAGGGGCATAATAAGCTCGGCTCGAGTTCGGCTCGTTTATAAATGAATTAAGCCCGAACTAGCCAAAACTTAGCTCGACTCGGCTTGTTTATACCCCTAATGGCAATAAAGAATTTTATTTTTATTATTGCAGATGAGATATAAATTTGTTTATTTGTAATTAATAAATATTAATTAATGAAAAATTAAATTGTTTATTTTGTTGTAAAGGAAAAAAAAAAGCTTTAGTGAGTGAATGGATTATTAATTAAATAAATAAGGTTAATAAAATTGGAGGGGGTTGGGTTGGGTTGGGTTGGGGGAGTGGGAATGCATGTAAATGTAATATGTGAGATGGGTAGGAAAGAATCAAACCGAACTGAACCGAACCGAACCGAAGTAAATTCCCTCCCACCCAATCCATTTCTTCTGCTTATTGCTTTATTTCTTGGCATCGGTCTTTCCCTCGTTTTCTTTTTTTAATTTTAATTAATTAAATTATATTTATTTTATTTTAATTTCCCTCTCATCTTCTCCCCTGAAACCAATTGAATACTGCTGCTGCTGTTTTGTTATGGGTCGCTGATGAGACAGATTGATAGATCTGTGTGTGCACATCTTTCTCAATTCTCCTCCAAATTCCCTCTCTTCTCTTCTCTTCTCTTTCCCGCTCTCTCTCTCTCTCTTTCACCGCCGCATACTCATACATACATAAAGTACAGATCCTTTCTTTCTTTCTTTTTTCTCTTCCAATCGTTGAAGTTGTGTTGTGTTTGTGTTTTAGTTTTAGTTTTAGTTTTGATTTGTGTAATTTGAGGAAAGGGAAGAAAAATGTCGAATTCTCCTTCCTCTTCTCCTAATCCTAATCCTAATCCACACTTGAACTCATCTATGTCTATGCCTCTACAGCAGCATCAGCACCAGCACC
>CATIWO010717158.1:0-12813 GCA_949673435.1 Macaranga tanarius | reverse complement strand
ACAGAAAATAAAATTAAATTAAAATTAAAGATTTTTAATATTTTGTTAATTTAATAATTCTTTTGTAAGCAAAGCCAAAAATCAAAAGGGTTGGTGCCTTTAGTAGGAGTAAAAGGTTCTTATCCAAATTAAAATTGGGCTCGGCCCACCAATTGTGCAATTTAAAAATATTTATTTATATATATTCTCACTTTTTTTTCTTTTTGAATAAACATGCAAATATATATTCTCACTTGAAAAATGAGAAAAAATAAAAATGTATAATATGTATAAAGTCTACGAATTGAAAAAAACATCTTTTACGTAATTAGAAAGTTAAATTATACACATTCACTTAAAATTTATAATATATATATTCATATTGTTCAAACTAAATAGGATCAATCATCGGTTTTGAAAAAGCCGAACTGTTTAGAAAATTTTTATTCGAGTGGGTTTGAAAATTTTTATTTCCCCAAACTAAGATCCGTATCGAACTGCTTCAAATTGCACCGAAATAAAGAACTAAAACTACAATTGATAATTATATATATATAGGTTTTTTCAATAATTATATTCATAATTTAACATGTAATCTCAAATAATAAATATCATTTTAATTATTTGAACTAAGAAATTTCACTCATCAATCAAATAATTTAAGATAAAAAAATAAACAGTAAATTAGTAAATAAAATTTAATATACTTTTGTTAATAGTTATGATGTTGTTATTATTAATTATGATATGTATTATTTATATAAAATTTATGTAGAAAAATATAATAATTATATTATATATTAGAGTGTATTAGAAATATTTTAATAAAATTTTTATAGCAAAAAATAATTATATATAAAACTATTAAAAATTATTGAATTTTATAATAAAATTATGAAATGTTTGTAGTTTAATTTTTGATTTGAATTATATCTTTATTTATTTTTAAATTCGGAAAAAAATTGATTTTCGAACTGAATTGAACCAAACATCTTAATTCTGAAAAGAATCAATCTCTAAACCGAATTGAACTAAAAATTTTAATCTTCAAATTGAATATAACTGAAAATTTAGAGTAATTTTAGAATTTTAATTTTTAAATCTCTAATATTTTAGAATAATTTTAGAGAATTGCATTCTCTAAATCGAACTGAAATGTGTTCACCTCTAAAACTAATAATAAATACATGACATTATGTGATTCAACATTATTGATTCTACTTATTAAAATTTGACAATAAAAATTTACTAACCATTCATGACGATCATCCCAAATCATGCGTTCATAGTGATATATAATATAATGGAAATATTTAAAATAAATTATTACTTTCAAATATACTTAAATTTAGTTGTTGAGACTTATTTGCATATAAAATTATTGACTCAAACTTGACCATAATAATTTGTTAGCTATTCAAAATAATAATTGTAAATAATATACTTAGTGATATGTAACATAATAATGAACATGCATTTTATAATAAAACTGATTAATATATATTTAAAATTTTATCTTGGTTAATATGTAAAAACAATCATTATATTTAAACACCTTTTTAATTAATTGTAAGAGTTATCTTATGGGATATTTGCATGATTCATTATACTTATATATTTTATTAATGTTTGTGTAGCATAATGTATACATATATTGAATTATAATTAAATGAAAAACATCAAGACAAACTATTTTTAAATATTTAATTTCATAATTATTTAAAAATATTAAATATAATATACTTAAATATATCTACAAGATTTTAAAAAAAATATTTTTGTTAATTTGATATTTTGATAATATAATCGATATCATAAAATATCATGAATATTTTTGAATATTACAACATTTTGTATAAGATATTACTAAAAATATATAACTTATCATTTTTATGTCAAAACCCTTCGATATACAATATATTTATTGGTATATGGATATTTAAGTCACGATGTTAGTGGGACTTACAAATAGCATCGTCTTTAGGACCAATACGCAATTCAAAAGCGATTATTCCTTCATATGTAGCGGAAGATCCGAACATAAGATCTCCAGCGCTATAAAGCGAGCTGCTCATCACTCTATTTGCACGCTAGAACAGAAAAATTTTAAATAAACCATGGTTAAATGGACTATAAAAACACATTTATGTGAGTTTTGTATGTAGAACCTATACATAAGTTTTATTTACATGTGTGTTCATGGTCAATTGAACTCAAAAAATTTATCTGACTTAGTGTTTTATTTTTTATTTTTAACAATAAAAAGGAGTTCAAATGCAAATATTAATATGTTAAGAGAATTTGTAATTTGCCCTTATGTGTTGTTCAAAAAAAAAAAAAGTTTGCCCTTATGTGAACTACCATGGACTAATAATGTAAGAACTAAGAAGCAAGGCCATGACACAACCGTAATGTTTAATTATTGCTTCTCTGTATGTTAAATAGAATTTGTTTTGATGTTTAGATTAGACGGATAGGCCATTATCTACTACAGGATTCTAGCTTGGATACTTGTTTGAAGGCTGTGTCTCTATGTACAAGCTTGCTTTGAAGCACAGCAATTTGAACAAAATTTCATGCCTACGTGGTGTTTATCGATTAAGACATAGATAGGCTTGTCAGATTGCTGATTTTTCCAAATTCCAAACAATCCACGTGCTTCCTAAAATGATATAATCATTTGACCCAATTCTAACATTTCTTTCGTGTCTTTACTTTAATCTCAAAAAAGAATTAAAATTTACAATTTGCAATGAGTATTTGAATGCAGCATTGAAATACATTTGATAGCTTTGATATAGCTCACATTTGGTGCACTGGATTGCTGTTTCAGGGGGTGTAAAGTTGGTCCTTGGGCTAGCAATCACCCCTCCCTAGTTTCCTTTTATTTCATTGATCTCTTATTGTCTAGATCTATTCATCTTGAACATGGATTTATAACTATGTTTGTATTTTTTTTCAGTTGATATGGTTTTTGTGCAACTAGGTTTATGAAAGTGTTGCGATTTTGTAGTCCTGGATTATGACTTCCTCTGTTCGTGAGATGAGCGGCTGCTTGAGCTTTATTTCTCTACTACTTCAATCGCTCTTCCCACTGCTGGAATCCATATCTCAGTGGCTTTGTTTTATGAAATGGGTGATCTTAATTACACTGGTCACTCTTCAAAAAGATTCAACAATTATGGTTGGTCTATGGAGCAAAAAGCACGAACAAATCTGGACATGAATGTTTCGTCATCTTGTGGTAGCCATAGTAGGAGATTTAATGTGTTGTCACTGTTTCTGCAATTTCCAATATATTAGGGTTTATTTCCCTACAAAGATTGGAAGTAATTGTATTAGGCTTTGTCCATATATTGGACTAGTCCATTTAGCTATGTATGATGGGCTTTTAATGTGGAAAAACTATTATAATATTTGCCAATATTAATGAATTATCAATGGCAGTTGAAAAAAAATTTGAATGCAGCATTTTATTATCGATATTGAGAAGTTTTCAAAAACTAAATATTGCAAAAAATTGTTCATTACGTGAAGTATTGACAATCAAAAGTTTGATACAATAATTGTGCGGTAAGACATGTAATTATATATGTCATACCTTATCCTCAATAATATACTAATACACAATTATATATCTCTTTAATCTTAGTCATTAAATTAAAATACAGAAAATGAGCTCTTAAGGTTATAATAACAATTATGTGTTCTTAATCCTTAACTACTACTGATGATCAAATTAACTCTTATACAATCATTCACTATACAGGTCAGGAGATCTTAATGTAATAATAGATTTACTCAAATATAATATAAAACCTATACAAAATTAAAACCTCAATGTTTAGCAACTTAATTCGCTAGTAAAATAACTCCATTCAATTTCTTTTATCTACAAACGTTATTTCTATCATATAACCATATTTCAACAATTCTAGATGGCAAGATGATAACTGAGCAAACACCAAATATCATATATAATATAAAGCACCATAGTGCTAACCATCCATCATAACATAACTATATACATCATCATATATATACAATAAGAGTACTAGATGCTTAAACAATTAATACAACAGTATCTAATATCAATTGCCCTAGCATCTATCTCTCAGCAGTCTCGAATCTCTGTCCAAAAGATGGTGGTGGTGATGATGACAGTATCAGCATATATCAAAGCCCAAAACTTTCAACATAAATAATTAGCTCAATGGCTCAAAAATAACTCTGGTGACACGCACTGGAGGGTATGGAAATGGCTGTAAGCAAAAAGTCAAAATGATGCATCTACAAGACTGCATCACACCTAAGTGAGGGTGACCTGGATATCCAGAGAGGTGGCGTAGTAGACTCGGAATATAGTACAGACACTATTGAGGTGCTTCTCTCGCACGGATGAGACGCGTGCATCAGCTCTTATGGGCAGGACGGTGACCTTAAATACTAACTCTGCATCTGAGTCATAACAAACAATATATCGTACTAGAGTCTCTGCTGGGGTGATCTCATAAACCATGGTAGCCCACTGTACCGCCATACTGTGTAGCTAGACTCTAACTATGCTGTGAAAAATATTTTAAAAATAATGGTGAGTAATTTCGAAAAGAAATTACCCAGTGAGCAGTTAGATATCTTTAAAATAAAATCATTTATCCAAAATATGCTTTATCCAAAACACATCAATCATTTAAAAGCTGATAAACACTCACAAATATACACAATCATCAAAATGACATTTTCAAAGATAAAATCTTCTTTTCACAAAAGCTAAATTCCCATCACATGGGAAGTAACTAAATATTTTCAATAATAGTACCAATCAAGACATAATCAAGAATATAAACTTCTCTTTCCAAAATGAAACTCGAGGCAATTAAATCATTGTATAAAATCCTTGACTTCTTTTAAAGTTTAACCATTTACAATCCCAACAATTTGGCGTCTAAATTCTCAATTATATCAAAATACATAAATTCACATAAGTTCCAAGAGTTCACAATTCAATACGCTAAAAAGCTTTATTCCACAATTATAAATAAATATGGAAATTCACATAAACTGGTTATTATTTATCACGTCAAGATTTTCGTGACTTGAGTTGTTATAAAATTTCCATTTCAATTTTCATAAGAGTTGAGAATTTTATTCATTTTCATACTCAGCATTATTGTTATTCACATCTTTCATATTCAATCATTTCATATAATTATCTCATAATAGATAATTCTCAATCTTTCTCCGAATGAACAGCAATATACAACAGCTCTCTCTCACAACATCTCAACTTTCTTTTCATGGCTCACACTAGTCAAGTCACATATTCATTCACATTACAATCGTATGTATACATTTCAACCACAAAGATTTGTCCCAAAGGCACCTCTGAATCCCTGCGTTGTCCCAAAGACAGTTATCAATCGAGTGGCCAGCTCATCTTTTCCAACTCATCCTATATACATATACATATATATACACATATATATATTATCATTTTTAATTAAGCAAGTATTAATCATTATAAGACTTGCATTATTCACGTTCTTTGCAAAGGCATAACTCTGCCAGTTTGGTGTTCTTTAATAATCATTCACAATAATTTAGTCTTTTTGTCTGACACTCCATAATACATGGTATTAAAGTATCTTTTAGTCATTTAGTACAATCTTATTCAACATATATCAATTCTTAAATATTGAACTCGTTTTCTAACATTTCAATTATTCTGGTATGTTATTCTAATGTTCAGGTTACGATTATGCTTCAATTGAACCAAAAACAATCGAAATAGGGTGCGTTTCAGAGTGCAGAGACGCCATCTTTGCACAAGGGTGCCGCCCTAGCTAAGCGGAGGCGCCGCCATCCCATAAGAGGCATCCGCCTTCCCGTTGCGAAGGCACCGACTTGCCGACGCGGAGGCGCCGCCATCAAGGAGCGCAAGTGCCACCTCTACGAATAGGCACCGATTTCGCGCCCTCTAGTTCGACAGCAGCAGCAAAAATCAACTAAAAATCAAAATTTCAACACCCAAAAGTTCAGAAATAACACAAATAACACTCCTAAACATATATACATTATAATTTCATCTAAATCTAGCATTTAAACTCCAATTTCTCACATTCAAACCTAAATTCAAATCAAACATAAATTTGAAACAAAACTTCAAGTTAAAATGTCACTCACGGTTTTCTCCAGCTAGATCTTTGCTTCCTTTTTGCTGAATCCAAAATTCTTCAAGCTTCAGACCACCTCTTCTTTTCTTCTTCTTCTCCTTCACTTTTTCTTTTTCTGCCATTTTCATCTTCTTCTTCTTCCTTATCTCTTCCCACACTATACTTCTTTCTGTAGTTAACCAACAACTCTTCCACCTTTTTTTCTCTTCTTTACTCCCCTTTATTTTCTTTCTTTCTTCATAACTCTATCTACTTTCATTTGTTACAACTTAATCCTTACTTTTTTTTTTCAATTCCATCCTCCCCAACTTTTATTCAATTAATTCTAACTTTACACTCTTAGCATTTTTCGCCACAATAATAGTAATAATAGTAATAACTCTCAAAAATATCAACATAATTCAAGAAAATCAACTTCTTAATTATCCATTCATAGTAATGACAATTAACTCCAAATAAATACTAATTTAATAATAAATAGTCCTTAATTATCATTAATGCAAATTAATCCGGTTTAAGGACACAGATATTACAATATATTTTCTAAATCACTTAATGTTGATATAAATAATAAATATCATGTAGTTTGGAGTTTGGACACTTTATTACTAAAAGTTTGTCATTTTTTTTTGTGTGCAGTATTTATGATTTCATTTTGGTTCCATTTAGATAAGAAATTTCAATACACATTGTAATTTTTTTTATCATCATCAAATGATAAAAAAATTATAAATTTTAATTTTAATACTATAACTTAGACTATTAAAATTGGCTAATGATCAGTTTTTTTTTTTAAGTAAAAATATGATAAAAATACTTTTTTACATATTATTTTCATTTTTTTTATCATCATTACTATTGAAAGTTACCGTGAATAAATTTTGTAAATGATATAAAACTTTAAATTTTTTTAATAGAGAAAAATTACATGTGTTGCAAACAATGGTGGAACCATGCTTTTAAATTAGGAGGAGCAAGTTTCAATTTTTTTTCTCAAATAAAAAATTATATATATTGGAGAGACAACTAATTAAAATTTGGGAGGCTATAATATAAATTATGAGAAATTTTAACAAAAAATACGTACAAAAATATAAAATTTTGATTTCCCTAGTTCCACCATTGGTTGCAAACCATTTATCTCATAAAATAAAAAAATTCAAATCATAAGAGATTAAAGTGTTAAAAAAACACTCATATACTTCTAGTGATAAGATGATAAAGTTGCAAGATATATTTATACGTAATTATCCTTAAACAATGTGCATTTTGTATAATTGGAAAAAAACAATATACATTTTAACTCAGCGAGGATGATTAACTAAACAAGTTATGCAACAAATAAGGAAACATACTTGATGACTGAAATATAGTTCATTCTTGTAACATTCCACCATCCAACAAATTAGAAAAAGGCATATTGTATGCCTTGTTGAATTTGACAATTTTTATCATTTTAACATATTTATTTATATTTTTACTATTTTAATATTCTAATTCGTCTAAATCATAATTTATAAATCACTCTATATAGATTTGACACGTCATCATACATATAATGGTAAAATGATAAATTTATATAAGTATAAGGGGTAAAGTGGTAAATTTATGCAAGTACAAGTATTTATATAATAGATTATAGATAAGTTGATATGTTAATTTAATAAAATTAGAAATATAAAAATAAAATAATAAATTCATAAAAGTATAGGTATACCTAGGGGTGTTCATGGGTTCCGAACTGACCGAACTGAAAATTGAACCGACCATATTTGGTTCAGTTCGATTTGATTTTTTAGAATTTTCTAATTTAGAATTGAACCGAAATTTGGTTCAATTTGGTTCGGTTTTATACATAAAAATTTTGGTTAACCGAACTAACCGAACTTTTATTTTTTATTTTTATATTTCTAAATATTTTTTAAAAAATATATACTAATCTAATATAAAAATAAAAAAATAATTTATATTTTTAAAATTTTTGGTTTGGTTCGGTCGGTTCAGTTTTTCACACATAATTTTTAAATTTTCTATAACCGACCGAACCGAACTAAAATTTAGTTCGGTTCAGTTTTGAATTATTTCGATTCAGTTAGTTCAGTTCGACCAAAAAAATTGACCGAACCAACCGAATGAACACCCTTAGGTATACCTACGGGTTTAGGGGTTTAGGTGAAGCACTCAAATGAAAGCACATGGATGCTTGTAATTTTGTATGCCATTAACTTGCATGCAGAGATGTCCATTGTAAAGTTTGTCAATACACATCCCAAAAGAAGCACCAATTAAGAGCAATTATGTGTTGATGGTGGTGCCTAATGTCATTGGCTGCTCATATGCATGTGTTAGCTAATGTAATGCAGGTAATTGCATATCATGTGTGTTTTTTTTTTAATTCAAACCAATGAAAGAAGAATAGTGGTTGTTATTAACCAACAATCATTCTATATTTGAACTGAACCAAGAATCATACAGAAAAAACACATGGGTTTTTGGCATGGCAGAGGATGCAAAAAATTCAAAAGAAAAAGCTGATGAAACTGGTTAAGTAAAATGAAAGAAGCACAAAAAGGGCAATCATTCACATCCGTTATTAAGAAATGATAATAAATGTAATAGATAGAGACACATGGCTCTTTTGTTGTTTTTATTACACAAATCTCCCCTTATCTTATGCATGATTCAGATTCTCCCACGATTACATTTACTGTATAAATAGAATTTAGGATGGTCTGATATATATATATATATATATATATATATAATAAAATAGCATAAAATGATACGGTTACACAACATAATAATCAGATTGGACCCTCTTAATTGATTAAAAAGATATTGCCCCACTTATAAAAAATTAAGCCGATTGATTTTTTATATTTTTTTTTAGTTTGGAAGCCACTTATAGATTATTTAGATCAGACAAATAATAATAATAATAATAATATAAGTATATAACCATACATGTTGATGTTATCTACTTCCCAATTCCCATACCCGCCTTTTGTACCTGTGCCAGGATTATATATATATATAAAGTAACAGCTGTTTCCTGTGCCTCTCCTCCTCTTCGATCCACGTGCCATTTGTCCTTTTATATTTTATACTAAATATTTCTCTCATACTCTCAAATTATTACATTCTAAGGCATAAATATGTAATATACACACTGAATATTTTTAATTTACCTAATAAAAATATAATGTATATTATAAATAAACACTAAATTAGAAGTAAAAAGAATAAAATTTAATGGGACTACACATTGTTTGTTCCTAATAAATTTGATCAGTGTGGGCTTTTATATAAATATGGTAATATAAGCTAAAAAGAAAAGGAAATGACTTTTTTTTTGTTTAATAAAAAAAGGACTAACTAATTAAAAAAGAAGAGACGTACTAAACGGCAGCGTCAGAGGGAGTAGTAGTACGGAAGGAGCGTACAACAGTGGGTGACTGAGAAGAAATCCAAGCCAACCATCTCGATACAACTCCCGCCTGTCGTTCTCGATGGTGACGGCTTTTATTACTCTCTCTGTCTGAAAACCTGTTCAACCCCGTGATTTCCGACATGCTTCTTTCCTTTATTACATTTCTGCCATTCTCACTATTACTCCTTCCTCCTCCTCCGCCCCCCTCCCCCTCCCCCTCCCCCTCCACCGCCGCCGCTGCACCATTGTTCTGTCGCTGTCGCCTCCCTACTGACGGCCTCGATCCCGATGTTGTTGAGAATCTACGGCTGTCGCTTATTATCATTTCTGACCGTAGATATAACAGATCTAATGGATGTACGTCACTCCATCTTTGATGGTGGTTCCCACTTCCACTTCCTGAGACAATGATTCTGTGCTCGAATCTTGTCTTGTCCACACCTGCGCCCGCAGTACCTGCACCTTCTGTTGCTGATGTTCTCCTTGATCCGCCACTATGATGATCATCACCGTCACCGTCGCTATCACCGTTGGACACGAGAAGAAGTCCGTCTTTTCTTTGATGCGACTCTCGGTAACGGTCAAAGCAACCAACGGCCACGGATTCGTTGCTATTACAGTTCTTATTCTTTTTCAAACTAATACTGTCCAAAGACCTCCTAGCAAACGATGTCGTTAGCGTTCTATTAGAAACCCGTTCAGACACGCCACTGCCACTCGGTCTCTGCACTACAATTTGTGAAAGCTCATGAAACCCACTTGCCTTCTCTCCGGCTGAAGAATGTCTCCCGGAGATTCTCCGCCCTCCTCCTCCGGTGGACGTCTCTGTGTTTATAGCCTCTTGTTTTGGATCTTCTTGGTGGTGGTGCAGGGGTGGTGATAAGATGTTGCTGGCTGCGGGGGTGTCACGGTCGATCAAGAGAATGTCTTCTGGGTCGACGCGGTATCGACAAAGAGGACAAGTAGAATGTGCGTCGAGCCAAGTATCGACGCATTCGACGTGAAAAGCGTGTTTGCATTTTGGGAGTAATCTGAGAACATCTTGTGGTTCAAATCTTGTTAAACAAACAGCGCATTCAAGACCGTGTTTTTGGCCTCTAAGAGAGCTGAATCTGAAAATGGGCAATGACTCGACTACTGCTCTGTCAATACCTGAGTTCTTTCTTGCTTCTGATGTTTGTCCTGCTGCTCCTCCTTCACCGTTGAAGCTGTTGTAAATGTGGGCACGTTTGCAATGTTGGGCGTAGAGGAGTAGGAGTAAGGTGATGGAAAACATGGTGGTTAACACGCCTATGATTACAGCAATGCTGGGTTTGAAAGGGGATGAAGGGTTGATATAATTTGGAAAAGAAACTGGTGGTGGCGGTGAGGATGGTACAGGTGGAGATTGGTTTGATGAAGAAGAAGAAGAAGAAGAAATGCTCATTTGGGCTGCGGAAGCATCTGGCGGAGGGGTTATTCTTGAATCAACATCTGCAAATAGAGGTTGAAACAGAGACAAGGATAAGAAGAAGATGAAGAAAGCGTTATTGTTTTTCATGAAAAGGTGCATGGTGTGAAGGAAGTGTGAGGCTAACAAAAAAAAAAAAAAGAAATTAAAAATTGAAACTTTGTTCTTTTTTTGGGTTAAAAAAAAGAAAAGATTGATTCTTTTATGGGATGGACTCAAGAGAAAAGACACAATGAAGACTCAGACAAAGGTCTGTAACAGAATTGATAAGAGGAATTAATTACTATAATTTATTAATTAATTATTCGGTTGGGGGTTATGTTTTGTTTTGTTTTGTTTGGTTTGATGAAAGGAAAATGATAAACAACTAATCGTGTAGATAGGGAAGCGAAGAAGCTAAGAGGTGAAGAAAAAGAGAGAGTTAAGGGAGAGATTTGAGCCTCAAAAGGGCGAATCAATGGTAAGTATCAAAGACAGGGACCAAACACGTGACGCATGTTTGGCACTGCCACCATCAACAAACCCCAAACCCAAACCCAACCCCCCCAAATAAACTATTTACTTACAGAGATTGGTCTATGCTCTGATCTGGTCCGGTCCCTCGTTTTCCACCAGAATTTTGTCAATGCCGGCCTCGTGTCTTCTGCCTTTACATTCCCCACTTTTCTCTCTTTTTTCTGTCTCTTCTCAATCACTTGTAACCTATACTTTTTTCTTTTAATTGTGTCTGCTGCCACTAATCTTCTTGCTTGAGGTTACATGAGGAAAGCTAAAGATGTATGTATATAAGCATCTGAAATCACATGATTTGTTCTCCACCTCAACAATCATATAACAATCATGGTATATGATTGATTGATTAAAATTGAGTGAACAATTTATTTACTTTAATTCAGATTCAAGGTTCTTGATGGTTTTAGTTTAGCTACTACCACATAATTATAGGAAGCAGGGGGTGTACTATGGCAACTTGTTTCATGTGCCTTTTGGAACTTTTTTGCACTTTTTTTTCTTCGGCATAGGGTGTGATGTGTGTAGCTTTGCTATAATATGATAAGATCCTTCGGAGATATCATATCACAACGACTCGCATATCCTTACTAACTTTTGGAAGGATCTGCTTTAACCAAGTGCATTTTTGTTTTGTCCACGAAGGATTCCAGATATGCATCAAATTGAATGACATCAATTATCTTCTCTTTTTGTTTATTCTGGCACAGGGAAAATTGATTTTTACGAGTGAATTGATTTGTAAAACTTGGTTAAAGACAGTAGCAATTGGTAGAGCTTGGTTAAAAACAGGAGCAATCTGGTTTTGTTGATTGAGTTGGCTCATTCACTCCTAAGAAAGCTACTTGTCAGCCAAAAGGAGCAGTTAGGCTGGCGTATGAAGTTTAGACGCTAAAGAAAAGTTTTATGTGATGGCTACTATTGAGAGAAGAAAATTAGGAAAGAAGGAAAGCACCAAATGGTTTTCCTTTGTGTTGCTTCACATCAAATGATGGAAAGAAAAATATGTCATTTCCACTTCTTAAGCATTGATATTATATATGTAAACAAATATAAATATACACACGCAAACACACATTTCTTAATAGGGCAAACGAGGAAATTAAGCATTTTGTAGCTTGTTTTCTCTAATCCTTCCAAATTTGAAGGATTGAATTTTAGTAAGCTGCCCAAGGACATTTGTCCGCCCTTACTAAATTTTCTATCCAACCGAAAATGTGAATAAATACATATCCTATTAATATTTTCCTGAATTCATTTCTCCTTCCAAA
>CATIWO010716850.1:0-11180 GCA_949673435.1 Macaranga tanarius | reverse complement strand
CGTGACAATAGTTTTTGTGACAATTAAAAAATTATCACTAAAAATAGAACCAAATATTAATGTTATTTTTGTGAAAATATTTCATTAAGTTTTTTTTAGAGTTGAAATTTTTTGTGACAACAGAATAAAATGTTGTCATTTATTTTTTTTTACGAATCAATAAATTATATTTTGTGACTAAGTAAAAAATATTGTCACGTATTAGCTATTTTTCATGACAATAATCTTTGTGACAATAAAAAGATTGTCACTAAAACATAGATTTGTTGTAGTGATTTAAGTCTTAGAAAATAACTTCTCGTTCTTAGAATGGAAAGTTATTTTCCAATATTTTTAAGTTATTTTTCATTGACTAACAACTTATTTTACTTTGACTTAATTTTTTTAATAATCCAAACATTAGAAAATAAAGAAAAATATTTTCAAAAAGAATATTTTCCACAAACAAACGGAACCTAAATTTTAAATATTTTCTTATTTCCTATAAATATAAAACAAAATATAGATTTATTTGTAAAATATCTTCAAATCAGGACTAAAATGGTTATTTAATGTAATTTAAGACTCAAAAATTTTAAGAAAAACCACAAATTAAACTAAAATAAAACTTTAGTAATCAAAAAATCATAAATTAAAATTTTGTGATAAATTTAAAATTACACAAACAATTTACCCGAAAAAGTTCTTATTAGGGCGAAAGAACCGGTAAGGTCCAATGCTCACTTCGAACTTTGTCCAATTTGACCCTTTGGCCATATTTAACTTATAATCCCCCACGCTATTCCTTCTTCCATTGAAATCCTGAAACAGATTGGGATTAAAATGGCTGAGCTGATGCTCACACAAAGTTGGATTTTAAAGGTAAAAGTAATGAAACTTATTGCCATAGAGAAGCTATACATATCCCTCAGACATGTTATTGGAGAACAAAAAAAAAAAAAAAAGGCACTCACAATACACACACAAACAGCAAAGTGAAGAATATTATATGACATTTTACTGGATAATATAAAGAAAATAAATATAAATCCAGGACAAACAAATACAGACTACAATCTAAATGGCTGCTTCATGGTGAAGTTAATATATCGGTAACCAGATACGTACTAGAGGCGAAAACTCTTCACCCAGTAGTGAACCATACTTCACCATCAGTAATGCAATAACGATAGTGATAGGGTTTTACTTTCTTTGTAGGCACTCTCTCAAGTCCTTCACATATGCTCTATCTCCTCTTCCTCTTCATCTTCATCTTCGTACTCACCCTCCTCATCAGCAGTAGCATCCTGGTACTGCTGGTACTCAGACACAAGATCATTCATATTGCTCTCAGCTTCTGTAAACTCCATCTCATCCATTCCTTCACCAGTATACCAGTGCAAGAAGGCCTTTCTCCTGAACATAGCAGTGAATTGTTCACTCACCCTCCTAAACATTTCCTGGATGGAGGTTGAGTTCCCAATGAAGGTGGATGCCATGGAAAGCCCTCTGGGTGGAATGTCACAGACACTAGATTTCACATTGTTTGGAATCCACTCAACAAAATATGAGGAATTCTTGTTTTGAATATTGATCATCTGCTCATCCACTTCCTTGGTGCTCATCTTTCCACGGAACATGGCGGAGGCAGTGAGGTAACGGCCATGCCTTGGGTCAGCAGCACACATCATGTTCTTGGCATCCCACATTTGCTGAGTAAGTTCTGGGACAGTTAAGGCACGATACTGCTGAGAGCCACGGGAGGTCAGAGGAGCAAAACCAACCATGAAGAAGTGGAGACGAGGGAAGGGGATAAGGTTCACAGCAAGCTTTCGGAGGTCAGAATTGAGTTGACCAGGGAACCTGAGGCAGCAAGTTACTCCACTCATGGTTGCAGAGATCAAGTGGTTCAGATCCCCAACTGCAACAACATCAAAATAAATGAGAAAAATATTAATACTTACCAAACCTCAATTTGTTACAAAATAATCACTGAAATTAAGCACCACAACAACCTTGTAAATGCACATATTAATCCTAGCTCTTGCCTAACTACGACGAAAATGACAACTTGCAAAAAAAGTTTCATAAATCACAAGTCGAAGAATACTACCACCACTTAATTTTCAAATAATCGACGTGAACTCTAGCATGTTCTGACATCACATTGACATTGCAATGTATCATTAAAATGGATGCCATCCCTGCACTCATTCAAAGCTTATGTATTTCAACAACACAAAAGTTATTTGCAACATGATGCTGCAAATAACTGAAAATAGGATATTTTGTTAATTTATAAAAAACTATAAATCAAACATGACATTGATTGCGGATTTTTTTGGATATGAAAAGAAATCTCATATTTTCACTTCATCACAAAAAAAAGGGGGAAAAATGGTTCCACTTAGCATACACAAAAGCTAATAATTCTTTGTGACACTGACAACAAACCACAGTAATATATCAATGGGATAATAATGACAAGCCAAATGAAAAGATACCGGCACTCACACTACCATTACTTACTAAAGATGCAATTGAGGACCAGTAGTTAAAAAAGGCGATGCTTACAACTGCAATTTTGAGAGGCCATTATTAAAGCACAAGCACAAGCACATCTATTACAATAAGCTAACCAATCAAACATAAAATTAAATCATAAATAGATGTATTTACTTACAGCTAGGGGTAGTGAGCTTAAGAGTCCTGAAGCATATATCATAAAGAGCCTCATTATCAAGAACCATACATTCATCAGCATTCTCAACCAACTGATGAACAGAAAGAGTTGCATTATAAGGCTCAACCACTGTATCCGAAACCTTTGGTGATGGAAATACTGAGAATGTTAGCATCATTCTGTCAGGATACTCCTCTCTTATCTTTGATATCAGCAATGTCCCCATCCCAGATCCAGTTCCTCCACCCAGTGAATGACACACTTGGAAACCTAAATCCAACATTTTTATCAAATACCCATTAACATAAAATCACAGATCTAAACAAAAAAGATAACACAATACCTTGAAGACAATCACAATTCTCAGCTTCTTTACGAACAACATCAAGAACAGCATCAATAAGCTCTGCACCTTCAGTGTAATGTCCTTTAGCCCAGTTATTACCAGCACCCGATTGTCCAAATACGAAATTATCAGGTCTAAATACCTGACCATATGGACCTGTACGGATACTGTCCATTGTACCAGGTTCAAGATCCATTAACACTGCACGTGGTACAAATCTACCACAAGATGCTTCATTGTAGTAGACATTGATGCGTTCCAGTTGCAGATCTGATGCACCAATGTATTTTCCTGTTGGATCTATTCCATGTTCCTCGCAAACCACTTCCCAAAACTTCGATCCGATCTGGTTTCCGCATTGGCCTCCTTGAACATGAAGGATTTCTCTCATTTTTTTTTCTTCTTCACACCTGCATTGTACATGCTCAAAATGTAAATTCAGATTTTACCCATCTCATAACTAAGATCAGAAATTGAGAAAAGATAGCAGAATTACCTTAAAGATAGATCTGGGTGAAGCGTTAATTTCAGAAAGAATTTGAAATTCAAAAAACTGAAGATGAGAGAGAGTGTGTGAAGTGAAGTGTGAGTAATGGGAGCGGGGGTAGAGGGGTTTATAAATGCGAAGAGTGAGATCTGACGGTGTGTGGGGGTTCCCTCCTGTTTTTGTTTACTTCCTTTTGGTGCCGTTGGATTATCACAATCGACGGTCATGATAATCTGGCGGTTGTGCTTTTAAATTGATATTTCTGAAATTTACGCCCTTGCATCAAATTACTGCATTACCCACATGTAGAAAATAATGCCCCAGTGGTGTCTGAACTTTTTACGTTTTAGAATTTTAGTACCTAAACTTTTTTATTTTATTAAGTATTTAAATCGACAAATAATTTTGAAATTGACTTTTTTTCTCATATTGAAGTATTTATGTGGCTCACTGTAATAGGACTACTATTTTTAACAAATATTAAATTCTCATGTAAACATTTTAGGATTTGATGAGAAACTTTTTTATTTGGTCAACATGAGAAACCTTTATTAACTAGCTAAATCACAGAGAGTTTTTGTCAATTTATTACTCAACCTTTGATGATTCAGTTTAATTTGGGCTAATTGTTCAACGGTTTTTACAATTCAATCATATTTTTAATCTATCAAAATATACATCAAATGAAAAGTATAAATAACACATTTTTCTATTAAGTTTTTAGTAATAAAAAATATTAGGAATTGGAGGATTATAATAAAAGACTGTTAGTTAAAACAATGTTACAGAAAAAGTAATAAAAATGAATAAGCATAAAAAAGAAAATCCGTTAAGAAAAAAATTAAGTAAAAGGAAGGAAAAAAAAAACTTGAGGATAGTTTGAACTTCATAAATAAATATAAGAAAAAAAATAAATAGAAACAACAACAACAATAATAATAAGGCCATCTCCAACTAGGGCTGAGTAAAAAAACCCGAAAACTGATATAGGTTCGGTTCAATTTTGGTTTTTAAAATTATAAAACCGACTGATTCGGTTTGATTTTAGTTTTCAAGTTGAAAAATTAAAATTAATCGAACCGATCGACTCACATATATATTTATTATAAAAATATTAAATAAAATATATTAATTAGAAAAAATTATAAATAAAAAATATTTTTTTAGTTATATAATTAAAGAATAAGCTTAAAAAATTATAAAATAATAAATAAAAAATAAAAAAATAAAAATTTTATTTAAAAAATAAAATTAATTAACCGAATAACTGAACCGAACCAAACTGAATCGGTTCGGCTAAATTCGATTTTTCTCTGATTCGGTTCGATTTCGGTCACAATTCTTCCTGATTCGGTTTTGGTCGATTTTGATGGTTCTTTAACCGAACCGACCGATGCTCACCCTTATCTCCAACCATGGCCCTCCAATCCAGCAACTTTTTTTTTTTTTGACCAAATCCAGCAACATTTAATACTACATTTTGCATTTTTTCTACAATATCCGGTCAAATTGGGCCTAAAACTATTGCTCTTGCAGCAATTTTTTGCTTATTTTTTTCAAATAAAGGAACCCAAGGACTTGATTATAAATTTTATATATTTTTTATTTAATTATTAATTAATTTTATAATTAATAAAATTATCTTGTACTTACTAAGAAATAATTAATTTATTAATTATTTACATAAAATTATTAAAGAATAAAATATATTTTTATTGGATAAATATACAAAGTAAAATATAAATATTAAGTGTAATATGTAAAATATATAAATAATATAAAATAAGATGTGAAAAGGTATATATGAAGAATATTCTTTTTTGAGTTAAAATAGAGTAATGAGTTGGAGTGAAATTACTGTAAAAACTGCATTTTGAAAATGAAATTTATTGCATTTAAAGTTTTGGGTTGAAGATAGCTGTAGGCGGCAGGGTTCAGCGCACGCCAAGTGTTTGGCGACCACAGCATTGTGCTGGTTCAGGGCCCACTAGGAATACAACCACAAGCCTTTTGGGCCTAAATTGAAGAAGAGAGTCGCTACCTGGGTGAAATCTAGGACACTTATACATCAACTAGATCCCGCAGAGGGAGCCTAGCAACCGTTCTTAGAAATTGGGTTCGAAAACTGGGTATGAGCCCACATGACCTTGCAATCAGCATCCGTTTGTGTTTTATATTTTATTATTTTTTAATTATTTCTTTATTTACATGCAAAATTATAATTTGCCTCCAAACGAGTTCCAAATTTTACAATTAAGTTCAAGTTTGTTAATTAATCCATTATTTTTATGCAATTAATTTCACAACATATATCCATCATATGAAACATTCACCCACACTATCACAAAAAATCAAATAAATAAATAAATAAATAAAAGCACATACAAAGAAACAGATGGAGGAGAAAATATTACAACCTATATTTGCACACACATTAAAAATAGAAAAAAATAAAAAAAAAAACAAAAATTAAAATAAACCCTAAGTCAAACACAGTAGCCCATAAAAAATACTACTGTATATGCTTGCAAGGAATTTTAATTATTTTGCCCAGAAAAATCTACAAAAAAATAGAAAAAGTTAGTGTACAATAATTAAGATTTTAGTATATACTAAACTAAAAAAAATACATGAAAGACCATAAATTGCCACATGGAGGCCATCTAGGCTACGTAGAGGCAGCGCCTCTGTCACTAATGTGCCGCTTCATCATGATGAGGCGATGAAGACCCCGCCCAAAGTCACAAAGGCGTTACCTCTACGGCCTCTGGTGCAGAAACAAAACACAAAAAAAATATCAACGCCAATATCAATTCTAAACATGTTATGATTTATCCTTAGACGTATGAATCAATCACAAAATACAAAATTAAACAAGACAATTAAACAATAGAATATTTAATAACAAAATCATAGACTCATGCATAGAAAACCATTTAAATCAAAAAGAAAACATAAAGCTATGAGAAATATGAAGAATTTATTGTTGAGAATAATTTGGCTCTCAGAAGATGGTGATGATCGTCGAAAAACACCGAGCAACGTGGAATCAGCTTTTGGTCTTCAATTTTAGAAAGTATTCACAACCCAAAACCCTTTCCTCATCTGGTTTTATTTTCTATGTTTTTTTTTCCTCTGCCTCTGCCTTCTTTTTTTTTTTCTCTCTTTTGTTCTTTTCTACGTTTTTTGCCTTTCCTTTTTTTTTTTCAAAAGCCAGCAAAAAAAATCCTCCCCCACTCTTATGATCTTTTTGCCTTTTTATTATTTTTCTCCACTCCTCTCTCTCCCATTTTTCTCTCCACTTCTAGCTCCTGTAATCACGTTCCAGGGGAACATGGTTTACAGGCTTCCATGCCATTTTTTTTTTAAAAAAAAAACATTATTTTTTTGGAACAGACGCCGCCAAGGCGCCGACTGAGTGAAGAGGCAGCGCCTCTGTGGATCAGAAGCCTATAGAGGCGTCGCCTTAATGCAGAGGCGATGCCTTAATGTAGAGGCGATGCCTCTATGGGTTTTGGCTGGGTCTTTGGTAGGCTTCTGCAGGCTAAACTTGGTGGGGCTAGACTGTGAGCTTTTTTTAGAAAGCCCAATAACCATTTACACACTATCGGGCCCATTTTGTCCATTTTTATCATCGGCCTTTTACTCGCGAGTCCGGTTAAACCATGTACCAACTATAGCTTTAATACATTTTTAGAGTTTTTCAGTTAAAAATGTTTTAAAGCTTACCATACTTAAGTACAGAATAGTAGGTATAGTAATAAAAAAAAATTAAGCAAATTATATTTTCTTTCATGATGTTTGACTTAATTAATACTTACGTCTCTCTTGGTTGAAAATCTAAATTTTGTCTCTCTCAATTTTTATTTCGTTAATATTTTACGACTTCTATTGGAGTTAGACCATTTTTTCGTTAAATACTATATAAAATGACTAAAATGTCATTTTAAAAAATAAAAAACTACAATTAACTATAAAATACTAATGAAATGGTTTTTTTTTATAAGCAATATCATTAGTAAGTAAAAAATATGTCTATTTAATGTTATTAAATATAAAGGAATAAAATATCTTAGTGTTTTATAGTTAATAATAGTAAAAATACTATTTGAAAGAGTATTTTAATTTTTTTTATGTAACTCTTAATGGAAAAAATGGTCTAACTCTAACACAAGTTCTTAGATGTTAACAGAATAAAAACTGAGGGAGGTAAAAATTCAATTTGTTTACAAGGGAAAGGTAATGTATAAATTAAGTCAAGCTCAGGAAAATATAATTTGCTCAAAAAAATTTATTGGAAAAAACACTAATTTTTTTTAAAAAAAAAAGAAGTTTAAATAGGCTTTTAAGTGTAATTATAACATTAAATAAATATAAAACTATTTCCGCTTTTCCAATTTTAAAAAAAAAATTTCAACATCTAAATTTATTTTCCATTTTATGTGAAAATTTATTTTCCATTTTATGTGAAAATTTATTTTCAGAAAACACCCTTTTAGCATTCCAGAGATAAAAATGTTGCGGAAAATAGCCCCTAATGTTGCAGGAATTTATATAGAAATAAAAATGCAGATATACGACTCCAAAAACTCAAAAGGAGTGCGCAGGTCTGCCGTCTAAGTTCATGGACACAGCAATCCTTTGCTCAGGGTTGAAATCAATACAATGCCAGCTACAATCAAAATGTCATAAATAACATCAAAACGACCATAGGGTAGTTAGTCAAATATCTTGAGGAAGAACAGTGGAGTATGAACAACCTGACTGGTTACCAATTTTTAGATTCAGTTTCACATTCCTGCAATGTTCTTCCTTCACTGTTCTTCCTCAAGATATTTGACTTACCAATTTTTAGATTCAGTTTCACATTCCTGCAATGTATTCAAGCAAATCACATCCCATGAACACCACAACCCCAGATAAATTTCACAGCAATATGTAAGTCACTAGGATCAACTATTAAACCAGGTGAAGTCAGCACAAGTATTTTCATATTCATAAGCAATGCCATCAAAATTGTGCTATAAGATGATAGATTGGATGCGAAAATCAAACAACCATCTAGTGTTACTGCAAACATAAGATAACAGATGAAGATGTAGTAAGAAAAACAAGAACATCAAAGAACATAGGCAGGCAGCATATAAAATAACACGGAATCCCTTCCTATCTCCCTAGGCAGCAGCTTTGCCCTCCTCTGCAGCAGCTTCAAATGTCTCCCCAGGCACAAGGTCTGGGACATCCTCATCATCATCATCCTCTTGTGTTGTTGCAGCAGCACCTGCATTGGGTGCCTGCTTTTGGATCTGCTCTGCCAACTTCTTCAAGTTGTCCAAATTATCAGGACCTAGATCAGGAGTTTAATAAAGAGAGAGAGGGGGAAAAGTTAGCATAGACCCCCTGGTATACATTATAACAAATTATTATGCAGCAGAAATTGGAAAATGCATACCCAAATGTCCGAGAACCTGAGGGAGAATATCCTGCAACTCTGAAGAAAGAAAAGAAATAGAAGCACAATATTAGATCTCATGCAATGTAACCTAACAACAAAGTATGCTCACCATAAAAATGTTTTTGAAAAACCAAAAGCATCATGGTAAATCCAAATTTTAGAATTAATAATTATTACAATCATGTGAATAAGTATTAGAGTCATACTTTTAGTCTGTGGAGAACCACTGACAACCCATGTATTGGCTGCAATGGATGCTTGAACTGCAACAAAATACAAGAATACAATTACTTTACTACGAGGGAAAGATACAAACAATTCCATCCACGTAGAGAAGTAGGTTTTACCTTTGGGGTTTAAAAACTGGATAACTATGTCATCCTTGAATATGTTGACTTCCTCAATTGCAGGAATAGCATTCACTCCTATTCTCTTCAACGTGCTCTGAAGCCTTTTATCATCTGTAGTAGTAGTCTTGTGGACAGCCTTCTTCTTTCTGTGGAAGAAAGAATAGGAGCAAAAATGTTAAAGACTTGCAACCAATTACAATCAGAAATCTCAATGTACATATCAAAAGAATGGAAGCAAAATAATGTAACTGCAGTAAGAGTTTCCCAAAATGGCATGCATCTTGCTCACACCAAAGAGAAAAATGACAATCCAACAACCAGACCCATCCAGTGGGCTGTTTTTTCAAGTTAAACTGTTTGGGTTACCGAATCACCAATAATCAGCATTCGAATTGGCATCATTAAAAAAGTTCCAAACAAAAAGCAACAAGAAAAAAATTGTCACAATACTCCCTCAGTCTATATAATATCGTTTCCTTAATCCTTCTTTTCAAGCTACTCGGTTACACTTGTTATTCCAAAGCTTATGGGATTAATCAAGCAAAACCTAAGAAAAGCTAAAAGTTGGAGTACACTTCCCACCTTCTCATGCTACCCTTTCCACCGGTGCGAACTGCACCTGCCATCTTCATAAGCCTCTCCCTATTCATCTGCATAAAAAGTTAGACAGGTCAACTAAAACAAAAAAAACAAAAAATTATGAAAGAAAGAGTGTTGCACTGCACAGACAAATTAGAACTAAAATACAAATGAAAACACATAAAAACTTAAGGGAAATGATTAAAAAAAAATTCTAAACCCTCTGCATAACACAAGAGTATGTCCTATATGAAATTAGTTACTCAAAGACAAGAACCATCGCATAAACATAGTTCCTTTATAGTGATGTAGCACTCTTTAAAAACTATAATTAAGAAGTTTAAAAATATAAAGAAGGTAATAGGGAACCGCAAAAAGGAAGTTATTTCCAACAAACGAATTTCTAATCAACAAAACTAATGAAAAAATTTAGCACGCTCATTAACAGAAATTAATCAATAAGCCTTGACTGAGCACCATTTGCTGACAGTTTCTGGAACCCATAGCTGAACAGATGTTTGGCTCATCAAATTTTAAATGATCCCGAGCTCGATAAAGCTTTAACAATTAGTTCAACAATGCAAGCAAACTGGCTAAACACAACTCAGCTGTTTATGAGACAGAAAGCAAGATTGAACTCAAGCGCATTAAGCAAACTCTAGCTTAAACAGCACTAACCCACTAAACCCTATTTTAAAAATAATTAGATGCAACATTAAATACAGTAAACAAAAATGAATACACAAATGAAACAAATTTCCCAACAAGCAAAAAAAATTACATATAATCTTAAATTCTAAGATCAGTACGTCTCTCCCATGTCCCAACAAGCAGCACGTTCTTTCAGATAATAAATTAAAAACAAATCTTTTAATCAACCCATTAACAAGAAGCAGCAATTTAACAAAATCAACACCATTTCAGGTATCATTTCAAGAAACAATCTAAAAGCACATAGACACACTTTCTTTTCTCATCATCTTGTTAATGGGTCTTGTTAATGGTACTACCAAGTACTGGATTACTGCAGAGATTTATTTTACAAGAAGACTTAAAAAGTTGAATGGGTTGAAGGTAAAAGTAAAGCTTACTGCTGCAGAGATGGAGCCGCTGGGGCGTGGGCTGGAGTATAAGTGAAGATGGATAGGAGATTTTTTTGTTTGTTGTTTTTTAAAGAAGCATAAGGGGTAGGAATAGGAGGAGGAGAACCGACGGCTTGAATTGGGTGAAAGAGAAAGAAACCCTAAAATTGTTTATATACTAACAACGGTGAGGATTAAACCAAAACTTATTATTTTAAA
>CATIWO010716629.1:0-11433 GCA_949673435.1 Macaranga tanarius | reverse complement strand
ATAAAAGTAAAAATTATATTTATTGAAGGGTAAATTTTCTCTTATTTCTTTTTTGTTTCTTATTTGTTTCTTTTTTTTTGTTTCTTTTTTATTTTTTTGTTGTTTCTTTTTATTTTTTTGTTATTTTTTTATTTCTGTTTATTTCTTTTTGTTTCTTTTGTCATTTTTTTTTATTTTTATTATTGATACTAATAAAGTAAAAATTATATTTATTGAAGGGTAAATTTTTTCTTGTTTTTTTTGTAAACAAAAAAGAAATAACAAATAATTTTCAATAAAAATATCAAAAAAATTATGAAATATATCAAACAAATTATTATTTTTATTATTGATACTAATAAAAGTAAAAATTATATTTATTGAAGGGTAAATTTTCTCTTGTTTCTTTTTGTAAATAAAAAAAGAAATAACAAATAATTATTTTTTCAATAAAAATATAAAAACAAATTATGAAATATATCAAATAAATTATTTTTTTTATTATTGATAATAATAAAAGTAAAAATTATATTTATTGAAGGGTAAATTTTCTCTTGTTTCTTTGTTGTTTTTTTTCTCATAATTTTTTATTCTAAATAACAATTTTTTAAAATTTTGATACTTACTATTATTTAGAATATAAAAATTAGACTAATTAAATAAAAAATTACCCATGATCTTCAATAAGTATTTTTTTCATAATTATTTAGAATTTAGAAATTGAATTAATTAATATTGAAAAAAATATTGATAAAAAAGAAACAAAGTGCAGGAACAAGAAATGAAGGAGTGTAGGAAATGAAGTGCATGAAATAAAATGCAGGAAACAAGGAAGTGCAGGAAATGAAGAAGAAGTACAGGAAATAAGGAATGAGTACATATGTTAAACAATATGTAACAATACTGAGAAAAATATTTGAGTAAAAAATAAAAAAAAATATTGAGAAAAAAATAAAATGTTGAGAGAATTTTTAAAATAGAAAAAATTTTGAGTATAAAAAAATATTGAGAAAAAAATGAAAAAAGTAGTAAAAAAATTGATTAAAAAAAAGGATCAAATAGCTTCTAGAATAGTCAAACAGATTAAGAAGAGTCAAACAGCTTCTAGAAGAGTCATGGTTTAGATTTGAAAAAAAAAAAAAACTTTCTTAAAGCTATTTTTGAAAACACTTTTAGTCAATGTGGCTTTTGATATTATTTTTAGTTTTCTGGCTATTTTTGAAAATACTCCAAAAATAAATGGCCCTTAAATTATTTTTTTCGCACAATAATATATTTTTTAATTTTATCGGTGAGTTAACCATTATATAATTTAATGGACATTATGAGACATAATTGAATAGAATTTTTGAATTTCAACACTACAATCTTTTTAATTGGTCAATTCTCTTTATTAATAATTTAAACTAATAACTTATTGGATCAAAATTTAACGAACACAAAATCCACAACTAGAGTTGAGCTCATTGGTTGACTAGGTCTTACCAAGTAATATATATATATATATATATTGTTTTGTTTTCCTTAATATATAAATGTGTTGGAAAAATTCCCAAATTAATTAAAACCCTAGAACCCAATCTCATGTCAAATTAATTAAGAAATTAATACACTGTAGCGGAAGCGTACCTGAATCCATAGTGCAATCCTCAATCCTTAATCCTTGTGCGGCTGGCCTTCTAAGTCAGTACGTTTTCTTAGAGAATGCCTTTAGGTTTTCTCTCTGTATTCTGTCTATTGATGGGATATAGAAAGAAGTAGGATAAAATTCATACGTATGACCTAGGGACCATAACTACCTATATAGATAACAATTATGTTATCTTTTGGTATTTCTATTTTAGCCCATCATTAAAATAGAATTACCCATTAGTTTCTAAACATTAAAGGCCCACACCCTTTACATACATTAAAGCCCAAATTTATCCAAACCCAATTGATCACTTTTATATGGGCTTAACCTATATGACAGTCCACAATACATAATTATTTATATATAAGCCCAATATTGGATTAAGGATCCAACAAAATGGACTCATTCAAAGTCAAGCCCCAATATGAGACTTAGATATATAGCGGCAACGTAAAGCCATTTACTCATAGCACACGATTTTTTCAATGGCTTCAATAAATGGCCATTAAATCACTATATATATAAAAGACAATTCATAATTATGTTATGGCAATGGCTTCAATAGCCACTATGCAACCTCACTTTGTCCTCATCCCACTCATGGCTTAGGGTCACATCATCCCTGTAATAGACATGGCTAGACTCATTATTGAAAAAGGGGTCATTATGAGCTTGATCACTACTCCTTGCAATGCATCAAGATTTAAAAATTTTGGAGTTGTTGAGATTTTTGTTTTAATAATGTAAAAATCAGCAATGTGATTATATTAAGTAAAAAGAATGGTGATCCTTAATTTAAGGACACAAATATGGCCATAGGTATGGTGTTAGATTGTACTAGTTTCTGACATAGAAAAGTAATCTCTCCTTATAAATGGAAGCTATTGGAATAAAAATATTTGTGTGTATGTATTTGTAGAAGGAAGTAAGAAAATGAAGAAAAAAAAAGAACAAAAAAACTTGTTTAGCTTAGATTTTGGTTCATCAATTTTTACTCTATTTCTTTCATGTTTTTGTTCTTTTTTGCTTGCTTTCAAGATCCAACGGTGGTATCAGAGCTCTAGTGATCTTTGAGGGGCCTATTTGTATCCAAAATCATGTTTGTGAAGTGTTAAAATGATGTTGAGAAACTTGTTTGAAGAACTTATTTTAGATTTTTATGTTTTCATTCAAGCTGAAGCATGACTTTATCTAGTTTATGTTTGATGTTTTTATGTCTCTGTTTTAATTTATAAATTCATGTTTTTTGAAAAAAAAAAGTTTGAATGGGACCAATGAGTACAAAAACTAAAATTTTGCCTTAAAATTATCTTTGAATGAAAGTTTTAGAATCATGTTTTAGTTATGACTTTTTTTCTCAACAAAAAAGAAGAGAATTTTTTATGCATTGAGTTATCAAAATTATGATCTTTGAAGGACCAACATGTCCTTAAACTAAAATGTTTAGGAAAAAAACCTTTGTAGGTTATTTAAAGCAATAAATCTTTTATTGAAGAACATAAGTGTGTCCAAAATCAACTAGAATAAAATTTAAAAAAGACCAATAAGTCTATAAATTTAAGTTTGTAAAAGACCAATAAGTCTTTAAACTGAAATTTCTTTTAAGAAGACCAACATGTCTATAAACTGAAATTTGAAGAAGACCAACATGTCTATAAATATAAATTATTTAAAAAGGACCAACATGTCCATAAACTGAAAATGAAAGTGTTGTTCAATGGCTATGAGCCACATTAGGAATATGCAAAGAAATGTTTATTTTTTTCTTGAAGGAGACTTAACATGAAGGAGGAGTTCTCTTGTTGGTGATGTCATGTCCGCACCCGAATAATTAAAGGTATTTTGGGTTAGAACTAAATTGTAAAGAAAATAAGTTTGGAGAAAGGGCTTAATTAAAAGAAATAAAGTTGAGGAGCTAAAAGGATAATATGGCTAAAGCGCCATATCTATGACTTAAGGAAGAAGAAAAAAAAGAAGGAAAAAGGAGAAGCTGCAGGAGGAGAGGAAGAAGAGAAGAAGGGAGGAACCGACATTTCTGTGAGTGGATTTCCTTCTTTTCTCTATTTTTCTTAAATTCTTACATTGATCGGATTGTTTTTGGGTGTTTTTAATCTCTTCGTTGTAAAATTTAAAAATTTGAACGTTGCAATAGTGCGATCAGGCGGCGTCTAATTGTACTGAGGTGGCGCCCTATTGCACTAAGGCGGCGCTTCAGCCCTTTTCAGGCCCTCAGCCAATGCCTCAGTGGGTACCAAGGCGATGCCTCAATAGGCCACTCAGGCAGCGCCTCAATGAGTTGAAGGTGATAAGATGGTGCCTCTACACTGTGTCGACACCTCAGTGGTTAAAAATACAATTTTGAGTTGATTCTAATCGGTGTTTAACCTGAATTTTAAATATACATGATTTACGAAGTAATACAGAGTTTTGATTTGATCAGAAATATAAACAATTATAAAAATATGACGATTTTATGAGCACATGTACATTAAAAGGAAAGGTTGAAGTAAAACTATGTTGGGATATGGCTGGGTTCTGTGAGACGTAAGACTGTGTCCGGGACACATCAACTCACGAGTGAATGATATAATGATGAGCACCATCACATATGGTATTAAGAGATAGTAAGTCCATGTCGGGGACATGATAGGGTTGGTTGATAAGTACATCTAATGCCTGGGTCTGGATACACATCTTACCCTGTAGATGTTAGCTAGTAAATTTGTATAGCCGATGCCAGGGGCCGGACGCACATGCTACCTTATAGATGCAAACTGGTAAATGTGTATAGCCGTTGTTAGGGGCCGAGTGCACATTTTACCTTATAGATGTAGGGTTGGTGAGTGTATATAGTTGTTGCCTAGGACCGGGTACTCATTCTACCCTTTGGATGTAAAGTGGTTAAGTATATAAGTGCATATAGTCGTTGCCTGGAGTCAGGTATACATTCTCTCTTGTAGATGTAAAACCATATCCGAGGTATATGTATGGCTGCTGCTTGGGGCCAGATATACATATTAATTTGGATTTTAGAAATTATTTTAATATTAAAAATTTATTTTAAGTTTTATTTTTTTATTATTATTTTAATTATTGGATCGTGGATTAAGAAATCCTTTATAGTTGAGTTCCATAGTTATTTTTGTTCACTCACTTGGTAATTTTCTTATGAAATTACTCACACTCTTTATATTTTAAAATTTTTAGTATAGGTAAATAGTACATATTTAGCTAGCAGTTAAGAGATGGCAGGGAGGTGGACTGATGAGTACAAAATCTACAAGCATACAGAATCGTAATAAGTAGTAATAAAAATATCATCCTACAGAGATTGGAAAATTGAATACTGAAATAATTACTATGTTTGTTTATTTAGACACTACAATAGATTTGAATTTTTAAAAAACTAAATCAAATTAAAATAATGAAAATCAGAATTTAATCAAATTTAAAAGGTAGGATTCTTATTCTCAATTCTTGACCATTTTTTAAGATTGATCAACTTACTAGATCTATATTAATCCGAATTCATTTTGAAGGGATCTTACGAACCATAGATCTTCCTCTCAGATAAACCTATGATTAATTGAAAATTAACTAACACTAAATTTTTCGGTTCTCACTAACCTAATGTCTTTTAAATCCAATTTTAAAACACAACCTTTTAATGAATATTAACCACTTAACTGTCTCTCAACTAATTAAGCAATCAATAGGTTATTGTCTAATCTTATAGAACCTATCTCTTAATTAAGCTCTATAGTGTCAATTCAATCTTAAGGTGATCAGACCTAAAATGACATTAAGCACAACAATAACCAATGAATTAGAACTAAAAACTTAACATTAATCATAATAGGCACATGGTCAAATTGGAATAAAAACTCTAAAAAGGAATCTAGCCACTCATATTAAAAAGAAAAGAAAGAGATGAAGAAATGAAGAAAACAAATCCAATCATGATAAATAATAAGAAAAGTGATGTGGGACGCGTTGATGAACAAGCATGTGCATTCATGGAAAAATATGAAAAATTACGGTAGTGGCAGTTTTGTAATTTCGGGCAACTTTGGAATGTCGGATTTTGGTAAATTTAGAGCCCAATTTCATTGGAAACGGGCCAAGGATCAAAACTCACTTAGTGAGGTCTGCGTTTTTCGGCCAAATTCCATCGTTTAGGCCTCAAAAAATGTGTTTTAGTATTTTTTTGGACTTTTTCGTAATTTCCTTTTTATATTAGGATTAGGTTTAGGGTTTTTTATTTAAGGATTTTTATGTTATTTTTAGAGTTAGTTTTTGTTGATTAATTGAGATTTTGTTTATTCCAAAATTCTGTGAATTTTGTTGCCTATTCCCTGAATTTGAGAATTGCAGGTTATAGAAGATTTTCGATTGGTATTCGTGCGCGAATCAACAATTGTTAATATTTATCCTTATCAGGCTTCCGCTACGTCAAAAAGTTAACAAGGAAACCCCCTTCACAAAGGTATAGAGAATGCTTATTCTTCACAATCTTCAAATCAAATCCCTATTCTAATATGAGCAAAGCATAAAACTAACTAGAAATATTCTAAAAAATAATTAAAGAAATAAAAATCCAAGAACAACCTTAGATAAAAAAATAAATGGTTCTATTTATAGACCTAGATACCTAGTGAGAAAGGTCATCTAAAACCTTTCAAACTCTATCTAATCAAGAGCTTAAAGATGAGCTCATTTCTATCCAAACTTCAGCTTCAAATTTACTTCTGATTGGCTGCCACATCATCATGCATGGGTGTGCAAAAAAATGGCACGACCATGTAATATAACAGTCCTAAATTAACCGGAAGCAGGCATGGGTGTGCAATATTTTGGCACGGGCGTGCAGACCTGTACCTTGCTCTCTTCATGAATCAGGCATGGCTATACAAGAATATGGCATGGGCGTGCACCACTGCTTCGAGGATAGACTTCAAGCTTGACCTCCCAATCTTATTTTATCTTAATTTGTCATCTCCATCCTCTCCCAAATGCATCCTACAACCAAAAGCTTAACAAAAATTAACTATTAACATAAAAATAACTAAATCCTGAATAATTAAAATAAAATAACAAAATTAACTAAACTAACTGAAAACTAACTAAACATGCAACTACCACTACAAAAAAAAAAGCCGATTTAGCGACGGAATATAATCGTCGCAAAATAGTGACAGAATCATAAACTTAGCGACAAAATATTTTTAAAACCATAAATAAATTTAATATGGTGACGGAATTTTAAATCTGTTGCTACTTTAGCGACGAAATTGTAAATCCGTTGCTACTTATAGCTTTAAATAAATAGTGAATAGTTAAAACTTAAATTAAAACTATATAATTTTAATATTATAAATGATTTAAATATAAAAAAAAAAGCAAATTTAATATTATTATATAATACTAATTTATTATTAACTAAACATAACATTAATTCAAATTTACTATTAAAAAAATATAATTTAAATTATCAATTACATTTATTTTTTAATATAATTTTATTATAAAATTATGTAATTTGAGTAATTTATAAGTAAAACTACCTTAAATTAGCGACGGAATTTGTATTCCATCGCTATTTAGTTACGGAATAATAATAAATAGCGATAGAACTGTAATTTTGTTGCTAAAATAGTGACGAAATTTATTTCTGTATCTATTTTAGTGACAGATTTTAATTCCATCGCTACCGTCACTAAACAAATAGCGATGAAATTGATATTCCGTCGCTAGCAACATATCTCATAACCCTAAATCTATTTTTTTGCTTATGTGAGCTACCTCTCCTTCTTCTGCTTCTTCTTCGTCTTCTTTTTCCATTTCTCCAGGAAACAAATAAAAGTCATTTGCTTCCTCACTTCATTAAGAACCCAAGTCCCACTTGCAGCTGTTTCTTTTCTCACCTTCCATCGCACCTCATCTAAGTCCAGAGCTATCATCTTCTCGCTTCAAGCCGCTGTTGCTTTGCCTCAGGCTGAAGCGGCTATCAAATCCACACTTCGCACTTGCTTCATCTTGAATTAAAGTCAAAAATGAGGTTGCTGCCTTCATCACGAGCTCAACTAGTGCCGACTCCATTGCCCAGCCTCACACCTCACCTAATTTGTATTATTTTCATTTACTTCCTATAGATCTCACATGTTGAAAATCTGGTTGTGGCTCCAATCTCTAAGGCATCTGCTAGACAAAAATGGGCCGAACTGAGTCGGATCTAAAAAAAATATTGAATCTCTACCTGCATCATTAAGAATTTGTAGGCTTTAGGCGTAAATGTTAACCCTAAAAAAAGATTATTCTTTGCTGCTGTCTCTGCTCTAGGGTTGTGAATTGATCATTGATTTTTATTTACTGGTGTCTCTGATACTTTGATTCAAGTTTTTTAACTGATGGAGGATAACACATCTAAAGCAATTCAGGCCGATGCCTCTCAGAAGCAGCAAGAAACTCATGATGAAATTCTCGTAAACAATTTTTTTCTTTTTTTTGATTCATGTGATCGATTGTTACCCCTTCGTTGAGTGTATTTGAGATTTAATAACGTTCTGCTGCATAATTTGTTGAATTGTGTGAAGCCGCGTCCTCTAATGCGGAGATAAAATTATTTAAAATTTACATAAAATTATTATGTAAACAAATAATTTATCATTCAATGAGGAGAGACTTCTCTGATCAGTAGCTTTCAGTGATTCGAAGCCCAGCCATTGTTGTTCCAACCCCCTCACATCAGTGGACATTAGAATTGGTATGTCTCCTTTCTGTTTCATATAGTTTTTCTATTAGGTTTTTGAATGAGCAATTATTTTTTATCTTAATTGTGTGGTTTGTGAATTATCAGTTGATTATAGTTACTTATGCCTTGTATTAGGATGGGGTTAGCAAATTCTGCTATTGAAATTGAAGATGATTTGTTCCATGTGTACAAGACACAGCTGCCTCAAGGAGCTACAGGCCGACTATGATTTGCTACTAATGTCACTAACCATTTAGGAATTCTCTCTCTTTATTCTTCCCCTTTGCTTTCAAGGTTTTATTTGTTTATATTGTTCTTTTTGAGCACAAAGAGCAGTGTGCTGAGAGATTAGCAGGTGGTATGTTGCTTTTGTATTTTTCTTTCTTTCTATAATTTTGCAAAGTGTTGGTTTGATCTTTAATAACCTCATTTTTGTTTGTAGATTAGGAAATGGAGAGAAGTAAGCTTAATGATGTTTATGCTCAAAAGGTAGGAAGCTTGAGATATAGCAATTTAGTTTGGTTCATGCTGCTTCTTAATTATGTTAGTGTGTGTGTATATATATATAATTAATTAATTACCTTAAAAATTACTTATAATTAGTTGCGTGGTCCATGCTCTTGATACCTGAACACTAGTTGTTATTGTTTCAGGATGTAGACAGTGAAGTAGCCCTACACTTGAAAAGACTGGCCAGGAAGGATCCTACAACCAAGGTAAAAATATTTACTTGCACTAGAATATGCTAAATATTAAAGTCCACTGTGAACATATATAATACAACGGGTATGTGCTATATCTCTTTCTCTTTTGTACAAATATTTTGTCCAATTTATGGCTATAATAGCAGTGTAAGAAACACAAAGGCTTTAATATCTTCTTGAAAATGACTAATTTGGTTATGATATATGTGAAATTAGGAAGTTATGTTAAGCAGAAAGAAATTGTTTCCAGGAAAAAATAGGTTATTTAAACAAATCATTATTGGTTGTTTGTCTTAGCTATGCGGTTATCTTTTACACAATAGTCATTCTCAATTTCTATAGCTGCAGTCCTTTTGCTTGCCTGCTATAGCTGCAATCTTTGTATGTGTGTCCAAGTGATAATCAAAAATAATTTAACTGAATTAGAAATAAATTGAATTGAATGGAGTATAAAGTTCAAAATTAAAATAATAGATTTTAGGCTAATTATATTCAAAATGATTAAACTTAACAATTTAATTAATTGAACTTTTTATTATTTTAATATTTTTAACAATATGAGATATTTAATATAAAATAATATTTTAAAAAATTACACTACTAGAATGTATCGAATTACCGACGGATTTTAGCGACGGACAAATTTCCGCCTCTAATTAGCGACGGATTATCGACAGAATTTAATGCAACGACAAAAATAAAAGTCCGTCACTAAAAGTTTCAAAAATTTGGGCGCCAACATATGGCGCCGGAATTGGCGACCAATTTAGCGACGGATTTGTGTGTCCATCACTAATTCCGCCTCTAATTAGCGACGGATTATCGATAGAATTTAATGCAACGACGGAAATAAAAGTTCGTCACTAAAAGTCTCAAAAATTTGGGCCCCAACATATGGCGCCGGAATTGGCGATCAATTTAGCGACAGATTTGTGTGTCCATCGCTAATTAGCGACGGATTACATATCTGTCGCTAATAATTAGCGACGGACATGCAAATCCGTCGATATAATTAGCGACGGGCATGCAAATCCGTCGCTAATTACCGATGAACAAATCCGTCGCTAATATTAGCGACGGATCTGTAATCCGTTGCTAACTTGTAATCCGTCGCTAATTAACGACGGATTTGCATGTCTGTCTCTAATAATTAGCGACGGACACTCTGTCCATTGCTAAATGTCTGAATGTTAAAAAAAATAAATTGTTTTTTCCCACTTTCTCTTTTCCCCTCCCGCCCGGTCCTCTCTCTCTTCTCCTTTCTCCCTTCCTACTCGCCGCCCAACCCTCAGCCTCTCCCTTCGCCAGCCGCCAGGCGATGCCACGATCCACCACCAGCCGCCGCCAATCCCTCCCCGTACCCAGCTGCTGCGTCTTCAATTCGCGTTTGTCCTTCCCTGCTCCACGCCCAGCTGCGCCGCTTCTTCCTGCTCCTCCCACACCGGCGGCTTCTTCACCACCAGACCGACCTCCGGCCTCCTCCCTCCTCTCCACCGGCTGCCTCCCTCTTCCGGTGAGTTTTTTTTTAATTTAATGCATTTTTTACTTGTATTTCTATTTAATTAAATTAATTCAATGTATATGATTATATGTTAATAAAAAATAATTGATTAAATTTGTTAGATAATGATAAATGGTTGAATAATTTTTTCTATAGTTGTTTATTTATACAATTATTTTATAATTACTTATGTGGTAGTAAACACATTAAATTTAAATCATAAAAAAATTAATTAATATTTAAGCATAAATTAGTTAGGTAATGCTAAATGGTTGAATCTTTTTTTTATATTCCTTATATATTTTTTATTTATTACATTATTTTATAATTGTTTATGTGGTAGTAAACACATTATACTTTAATTATAAACAAATTAATTAATATTTATGCATAAATTAGTTAGGTAATGCTAAATGCTTGAATAATTTTTTTGATATTTATTATATATTTTTTCATTTATATAATTAATTTATAATTATTTATGTGGTTGTAAACACATTATACTTTATTTATAAAAAAATTAATTAATATTTATGTGTTATTTATTTACTCTAAGATTTTATTTGTCATGTGTTATATTTTGCACTACTACAAGAATAAAAAAATATTGATAGGATATATGAAAAATAATAAAAATTTAATAAAAATTAAAATAATTTACATTTTTGAGAAAATCATGGGATATATGAAAAAAATAAAATCAGATAATTAGTTCAAATAATATTTCTATTTATATGTAGAATTGAATTAAAAAATTCAACTTTCGTAAAATAATGGTCAATTTGAAAGTTAATGAATTTCAAACTTGAAGTTCAATTAGTTAACTTTTGAAATTTAAAAATAAAAATAAGTTGTTGGTAAACTA
>CATIWO010716601.1:0-21997 GCA_949673435.1 Macaranga tanarius | reverse complement strand
TTTGGACTCTGTCGAGTCTGAGGTACTAGAGTTTGAAAAAGATTGATTTCTACAAAAAATGTTTTCTAAATTCATTTTGAAAATCAGAACATAAAACTTTGAGTTAATCAGGAATATTGGCCAATCGATTTACTGCCTAACGCCTAACCATTGCAAACAATGGACTTACTACGAACCAAATACCATTCACTGATTAACCTAGGGTTCTATGTTACTAACCCCCAAAAATGAATTTTCGAATAGTTAAATGCAGAAAACAGCTATATATATATATATATATATATATATATATAACACAACTATCCTACTTCATTATTTAACAAATAGATATGAATTTCTATTAAATATAAATTACTAAATTATAACATGAATTACACATGTAATTAGAAACAAAAATTATTTATATATTGAAGGACATTGAGATCATACATATTGTCAACCCCAAAATCCCAGTTAATTGCTTTTTCTGTAAACCAAGCAAATTTTCTATTTTACTTAATTACATTTACTTGCCACAACATAAAGAAAAATAAAATAAAAATTAATAATAAAATTTTAACTATTTGTCTCTTCCATTTATGTGTTATTTTTTAAAACATCAATTACAAAAAAGATCTCAACACATATTTGAAGGACATGACACACAAAACACAACTCTCTTTTAGTAATGACAAATTAAAAAAAAAAAAAAAAACTTACATATCTTTTACTAATATTTTTATAAAGCCAATTGTAAGAGTATGTTGCTTTTCTTCAAGTAAGTATTCAAATTATAAATCACAAACAAATATTAAGTAAATAATGGTTAAGAAGAAACAAATGAAACAAGTGAAAATAACATTATAAATCACATGAAAATAAAAAAAAATGAAAATAACATTCAAAAAATACTTTAACAAATAATCGTAAATTATAAATCACATAAATTCATAGGGTTACATGTAGGGGTGGCCAAGGGCCGGTTTCGGCCCGGAACCGAACCGGAACCGGCCCGGTCAAATTTGGAACCGGAACCAGGCTGAACCGGCCCTGAACTGAGGGTGGGACCGGTTCAGGACCGGTTCCACCATTCTGGAACCGTGAACCGGCGGTTCCGGTTCGGAACCGGCCGGATCTGGTTCATTTTATGAAAAAAAATAAATTATGTCAAAAATTCAAAAAATGCAAGTTACAACTCTTTATAAAATTCTATATAATTTTTTTTTACTCGTGGTATATTTTGTTTTCTAAAATAATACAACTTTTTTACAATGCGTAAAAACCGAATCGAAAAAACTGGAACCGTGAACCAGAACTGGCCGGTTTGAAACCGGCCCAGAACCGGGATTAAGCCGGTTCCGGTTCAGCTCCACCTTAGGTCGAACCGTGAACCGGTGGTTCCGAATCAGAACCGGCCGGTTCATGAACCGTGGCCACCCCTAGTTACATGAACCTCATCTTTACAAGCCAACGGAATAATCAAAACACCAAGAAAAAAACTACATTAAGATGCTTAGACGTCAAGTATAATATGTGGGCCCCAAAACGCATTTGAGAGCCCAAGTTTAGATATTGATACAGAATATGCAATTGATGATGAATTGTTGACGATTCTTCAAGTAAACGGGTGATACAAGTAATATAGTAATAAGTTAAGTGTTGATCCCTCGATAATTGAAAAGTCTATCCACCTGTTAATTTTATTTAATCTTGTTTAAAGTTACGAATTAATTGTAAATTTAAAAGAACAAAAGAAATTAAATTTGAACTAGCAACTAATAACAAAGAAAGCAATTATAAAACTAAGCAACTAACAATGATTGAAGTTTTGCTAAGAATTAATCCTTTTCACCATCATCAAACATTTAAAATTCAACATACCCAATTAATCAATGTATACTTGGATTTATCTCAAGCACTAATTAATTTTTCTCAAGCATCAATTAGCTAAATTTGCAATCATCAATCAAAGCATAAATGGGTAGACTCTCATCATAATCCATACACACCTTGATATTAACCACAAATTATAAGCACAACCCAAAAAGATTTAATTAATTCAGCAATCTCTAGTCATGAATCAATCAAATTTGTATTTATAGATCCATTAGAAATACCATTTCTCAATGCATAAATCTAATTAAAATCAAGTTATTGGTGACAAGCAATAACAAGCATGAAGCATAATAAACACAATATGCGTTAAATTAATGGGTAAATAGAATCCAAATACTTGAATTAAATGAGATTCATAATCCTTAGCAAATAAAAATTTAGCCTAACATAGTAATATTCAACATTAATATCAAACTCGTAAAGGAAAAAAATCATGCTCTAATTACAAGAAAAATAAGAAAAAGATAAAAATTTAGCTATGGTGATGATTAGTGACTTTTCATCTTCCTCTTTTTTTTTTTTTTTTTTTTTTTTGCTCTTGGAGATGATATTTTTCTCTTTCTAAAAATCTCTAGATTGTTCTCCCAAATAGGTATATTGTATTTATATATATTCTTCTAGAATAATATTAAAATATCCTATAAAAATCGCTTGTACTTGGTCCTCACGTCAATATTTGACAGCTGGCATCAGGCTGCTAAAGATCTCCAGGCTCTGGAGATCTCCATAGAATGCTTTGTCATGAGGCTGTCACGATCTCCAAAGCTTGGCGACTGTGACAACAAGTACTCTCTTGGCATTTTCATGAAACCTGCAATCTCCATAAGCTGGAGATCATGACAACAAGCTCCTAAGACCCCATTTATTGCGCTCACCAAAGGCCAATGATATCCACAGGCTCGACTTCTTCAACACTTAATTATTTTGCTTTTTACCTTTCCTTGTAGTGCTTTCCTCCGAACAAAAAAAAAGTCCAACATTTGCATATAATTAACTTAATTAAACAAGTCATAATCCTAAAACACACACAAAAATAAACCTAAAAACTAATGCATCTTAGATCATAATCAAATACTCCCATAGTTGAACTCTTGCTTATCCTCAAGTAAGCATTTGAGAATAATTCATCAATATCAAGAATTATACACATTGGCAATTTTATTTAAGCATAAAACATAATCTCCACATAATACAAAGCTCACAACTCAAAAAAAAATTAATAACTTGAGCTTGAGGATGTAATTGTTACCTAGTGAAAAGCTAATTTATCAAATTGCATTCATGAATTCGCAAGGTAAAACCAAAAAAGATGTAACAAGTAGAATAGAGTGCATTCATGGCAAATTCTAAAGTTTAACACATAAGAAATAACTACACTTTTTTTTAATTTCTTTTTTTTTTCTTTAAAACACTATACACATAACCTTATGAGGGCGTTTTATGCTCTAACTCGCTTTTGATAAGAGTGTTTTACGCTCCATCTCACCTTTTATTTTTATATTCATCTTCTTTCTTTTTTTATAAAAATATGTAGTCATCTCAAATTATGCTAACCTCAGTAATGATGCCACAAACTCACTTATCCACTTCTATATTTTCTTCTAGCTTTAACTTGCAAAATTCACTCATTCAAAAGACAAGAAAAGCATTAAGTTCATTAAAAGACTAAAATCCTCAATTTTAAGCTATTAATTAAGCTTAAGAACTAGAACTAAACATTAGATAAAGATTATGAAACATGATCAGGCAAAGAAATTCCTATATGCATAACTCATGGTATAGATGAATTGCAAGAATCCAAAATGAAGAAATTTGATTATGCAAATGCCCAATGCATGCAAATATATTATGAAACATGTATAAAAACACCATAATTTAAGATTAAATATTAAAGCTAAAACTAACTACATGCAACTACATGCATATGCCATTAATAAATTCATGCAATGCACCCATACACTTGAATTTCACATTACCCTCAATGTGAATTACAAGTGCATCAACACAAACAACATATACACACATAATATAAGAAAAGAAAAGAAAATAAAAAACTTAAAGAAAGTGAGATTTAATACTGCCCTCATGTGGGAGAATCAGGAGGAGAAAGTGTAGAAGATCGCACTTGACAATCGAAGACTTCAAGGAACTTGCATAGCTTATGGTTGTGGTAGTATTGCTCTTTTTGTGCACATTCAAGTTGATCTTTAGAGCACTTTCTTCTCAAAAACATCATATTTCTACTACTTCTCTTGCCAACCCTCTCATCCCTTTGCTTTTGCCTCTTTCTCTTTTTCTTCTTCACTTGCATGGCCTTATTCTCTTGCTCTCCCTCATATTCCATAACACTAGGCACAACCTTCTTACTTGCTTCCTTTACACCATTATTTATCACTTCTACCCTCATACATATCCCCACCTCAATAGGATGTTTTATTAAATTTGACATCATAAATTCAACTCTTTCACTTCCTACTCTAAAAGTTAGCTTACCTTTATAGACGTCTATGAGTGCTCTTGCGGTGTTTAAGAATGGTCTCCTTAAAATAATAGGGCATTGTTTATCCGCTTCAAATTCTACTATCACAAAGTCCATCGGAAAGAGAAACTTGTTAACTCTCACAAGCACATCTTCAACAACTCCATATGGCTTCTTAATATAGTGATCCGCCAATTGGAGAGAAATGTTAGTTCATATGACTTCTCCAGGCTCTATTTTCCTAAAAAGAGAGAAAGGCATTAAATTAATACTAGATCCTAAGTCACACAAGCATCTAGGAATTTCAATAGTACTTAAAATATAAAGGATAGTGAAACTTCATGGATCCTTGAGTTTATGAGGTATATTGCGTGAAATTGAACTAAAAGTTGCATTTAAAGGCACCGTCTAATCATCTTTCCAATTTCTTCTATTGGTCAGTCTTTTAAATATTTTTCATAGAGAGGCATTTGTTTGAGAGCTTCGGATAAAGCAATATTAATATAAAGCTTCTTAAACATCTCTAAAAATTTGGCAAATGGACTTTCATCTTGTGGCTTCTTCAATCATTGTAGAAATGGTACCCTTATTGTATAAGGTGAAGTAGTATCTTCCTTTAATTTCTCCTCATTTCATTTACTATCTTCTTGCTTTTCCTTGCTTGTCTCTCTTTTTTCTTCAATTGGTTTCTCTTTTTCCTCCTCCTTTTCCTTAGAATCCCTAGCTTGAATATTGATTTTCTTGCCACTTCTAAGTGTGATTGCCTTTGCTTGTTCTCTTAGATTTGTCTTGGTATTTGCTGGAAGAGTCCTTTGAGGCCTTAAAGTGATAGCATTAGCAAGTTGCCCCAATTAAATCTCTATGTTATGAATTGAAGAGGTATGGCTCTTGGCTATTTGACCAAACTTAGCTTCCATCATCTTTTGGTTCTCATCGTGAGTGGTTATATTCATTGTAACCGCATAAAAAAACTTATCCAATTTACTTTCCATAGCAGCCCATCTATCTTGTTGAGGAGGTTGAAATCTCGGGGCTCCTTGCCTTGCTATGTTGTTTGGAATGGCTTGAGGAGAAACATTATTTTAACTCTAAGAAAAATTTAGGTGGTTTCTCCAACCCGGATTGTATTTATTGGAGTAGAGGTTATTCATTTTCCCGTACTGAAATTAGTTTCCCACTAATTCACTTGCTCCATTTAAATATCTCCCATTATACTATAGCTCATTAAGCAACATTCAGTGCTCAAATGACCAACCATATAATAATGTTCACAAGGCAATTGAGATAATTGAGGAGGAAGAGAAGTTGCTTTGTAATTCAAGTCCCCAATATGTTTAGAGAGTGTAGCAATTTGAACTTGAAGAGAAGTAACCATATTCACTCTAATCTTGCCTCCTTGCCTTGGTGGATTCAATCTTTCAGAAGGCCATAAATAATTGTTGTTCGCTATCTCCTCAAGAAGCTCAAAAGCAACTTCAACCATCTTTCTCATCAAAGAACCTCTTGAGGCTGCATCAAGGGTGTCTCTAGAAGATCGACTCACACCATTATAAAAGGTTTTAATTAGCACATCTCTAGGTAGGCCATGGTGAGGATAACTCCTTTGAAGCTCCTTAAATCTCTCCTAAACTTCATACATGGATTCGTGGTCAAATTGTTGAAAAGACGTGATGTCCTTGATGATCTTAGCCGTCTTTACCGATGAAAAATACTTTGCCAAAAATGCTCTTGCAAAAAGATCCTAAGTTGTAATGGAAGTCAGAGGCTGTGAATTCGACCAAGCCTTACCTCTATCCTTCAAAGTGAAAGGAAAGAGCCTTAACCTAACCACATCATCTGAAACCCCGTTGTATTTAAAAGTATCACATATGTCCAAAAAATTGGTGATATGTGCATTAGGATCTTTATTTGCTAAACCTTAAATTTGAACACTTGATTGTATCATTTTAAGTAGAGCTGGTTTGCTTTCAAAATTATTGGCATGAAACTTTGTCTTGTAATGCTTTATTGAGTACCTTCTAAACTGGGATAGCAAAATCTAAAAGAGTCATTTCCTCGCCTTGTTGATCTACCATGGTGCTAGTTTTACTCTTAAAATGCTTTCGATTCTCCTTCTTAAATCGAGTGAGTTCCGGTATGAAAGTAAGAGGCTCAAATCTTGAATGACAGGTGTTGTGCATACACCACACTCTCAACTACCTACAATGAACAAAAAAAACAAACAAACAAGAATAATGCATATTTTAAAATAAAAAAAATAAATGTCTTAAATCAAAGAAAATAGAATCAATTATGATGTTAAACTAATACAATCCCTAATAATGGTGCTAAAAACTTGTTGACGATTCTGCAAGTATACGGGTCATACAAGTAATATAGTAGTGAGTTAAGTGCCGATCCCTTATGAATTGAAAAGTCTATCCACCTATTAATTTTATTTAATCTTGTTTAAAGCTATGAATTAATTGCAAATTTTAAAGAACAAAAGAAATTAGATTTAAACTAGCAACTAATAACAAAGCAAGCAATTATAAAACTAAACAACTAACAATGATTGAAGTTTTGCTAAGAATTAATCCTCTTTACCATCATCAAGTATTTGAAATTTAACATACCCAACTAATCAATGCATACTTGGATTTATCTCAAGCACTAATCAAGCTTTCTCAAGTATTAATTAGCTAAATTTGCAATCATCAATCAAAGCATAAATGGGTAGACTCTCATCATAATTTATACACACATTGAAATCAACCACAAATTATAAGCACAACCAAAAGAGATTTAATTAATTCAACTATCTCTAGTCATGAATCAATCGAATTTTTATTTATAGATCCATTAGAAATACCATTTCTCAATAAATAAATCTAATTAAAATTAAGTTATTGGTGGCCAAGCAATAACAAGTATGAAACATAATAAACATAATATACATTAAACTAATGGGTAAATAGAATCTAACTACTTAAATCAAATGACATTCATAATCCTTAGCAAATAAAAGTTTAGCCTAATATAGTAATCTTCAACATTAACATCAAACTCTTAAAGGAAAAAACCCATGCGCTAATTATAAAAAAAAAAAAAGAGAAGAATTTAGCTATGGTGATGATTGGTGACTCTTCATCTTCCTTTTCTTTTTGTTTTTCTTTTTGCTCTTAGAGATGATATTTTTCTCTTTCTAAAGGTCTCTAGATTGTTCTCCCAAATGAGTATATTGTATCTATATATATTCTTATAAAATAATATCAAAATATCCTATGAAAATTGCTTGTACTTGGTCCCCACGTCAATATTTGACAGCTGGCATCGGGCTTCTGGAGGTCTCCAGGCTCTAGAGATCTCCACATAATGCTTTGTCATAAAGCTGTCACGATCTCTAAAGCTTGGTGACTGTAACAACAAGCACTCTCTTAGCATTTTCGTGAAACCTATGATCTCCATAAGCTGGAGATCATGATAACAAGCTCCTAAGACCCCATTTATTGCGCTCGCCAAAAGCCAACGATCTTCACAGACTCGACTTCTTCAACACTTAATTATTTTGCTTTTTACCTTTCCTTTTAGTGCTTTCCTCCTATCACAAGGACAAAAAGAAATAAAAGTCTAACATTTACATATAATTAACTTAATTAAATAACTAATAATCCTAAAACACACATAAAAATAATCTAAAAACTAATGCATCCTAGAGCATAATCCTTAATCCATAGGTAATTACCTGTGTAAATCTTTATATTTATAGTTATTATAATTATTATTTTTTATTATATTTTTAATTCTTACTATAATATAGTAGTTTACATTTAATAGGAATATATGTCTATTTTTTGAATTATATATATATAAATTTGAACTGAAAAGGATATCCCGTTGAGTTAGGCCCAATAATTAACCTTATACATCTTAACCACGTATGCACAGTATCGAGTTCCATCTCCCCTTCCTCCCCACATTGAGATTATTAAGGGACCCTTAGCTAGTGGGACCTATGTACCTGGGTCCATAGTACTTGGCCAGCACTGCTAGAAATTCATGCAGGCGTCTAGGAGCAGACACAACTCAAACTCGCAATCTCAAGGATACAAGGCTGGCTCTTATACTTTGAACTGAAAAGGATGTCCCATCCAATCAGACCTAAGAATCAATCTTGTACCTATTAGCTATGTGTGCATAATATCGAGCACCATCTCCCTTTTTCCCCACATCAAAATTATTGGGGACCCTTAACTGGTGGGACCTATGTCCTAGAATCTAATAGGAGATGCAAAATAAGCATTATGCCTGGCCTCACACTCTATAAAGAGGTTAAAGGACCAAATATGCAAGTGTAATTTTTTCACATAATTTATGATGTGCAGGATCTCTAATTTGGGCAAGCACAAAGCATACTTTCTATTACTTAATATGAAATTAAATGCACTGAATTTGAAAAGTGCACCTTTATATTTTTGAAAATAATTTACAAAATATGTAAATTATAGAGATATATACCATTGTAGAGAATGGTTACAATGTTTGAAAGTTTAGTTTACAAAAAGGTTTTGCTCTCTAAAACTAAACACTAAAAATTTATTTTCTGGAGAAGACTCTAGGGATTTGAGGTAGAGAGGCCTTCTTTTTATAGAGGATTTTGATGGGTAGATTGGTAATCTTTCTCCCTCTTGATGCGATTGCATGTTGGAAAGCCACAGACTTATATTACTTAACATACATTGGAAAAGGTTATCTGCAAACATGTTAATAAAAATGATAGAGTGTTCCTTGTCTTTATCTCTCTATTTTGTTTGGAAATGGAGCTGGCAGGATAAAGTGTTTTATCTTGTTGCTCTATTTTTTAAAATTCTTTTTAAGTCTGCCCTTATTAGGTGGCAGTAGGACATTGAGTACAATTTAAATACAAAAATACCTTGAATTTTATCTTTTAATTGGCAGATTCTAAAGTAGTCATCCTCATTATCATCTCTTAGGTCTATAATAGGTTCATAAGAGATGGAGCCTAATGATTAAATTGGTTTGGACGAGCTTAATTTTAAGCCAGGAGATTTATTTTTCATAATTTATTGAACAATTTGACAAAAAATCTTTTGTTGACTGTGCTGTAGTTAGTCGAGGCATAATGAAGAATTTTTATGTGAGAAAAGTTGTAGTCTCTTTTGAGCACGGAAGAAAATTATTCTTGACTAATCATTTTTGAACCACTGTAATAATGATCTTGTATTTGAAAGTAAAAGTATCCCACCATTTAACTTTAAATCTCGTGGTAAGAAAGCATTGATAATCCTGTGTATTATTGTAATGGAAATACCATACAAATGCCTAGGGTATTGGAATATAAAATAAGAAAGGGGTTGAATCTTTTCTCGATTTTTGAAGGTTTGTAATGAGATTTGAAAAGTTCATAACAAGATTTAACTTCAGAGATAAATGTTTTAAGAACATTATCAAAGTAATTCCACCATTGGATGAACCAGAAGGGAAGTTTTGAAGTTTGAAATTCTTTATTAAAATAAAATAACTATGAGTGGCTATATCCATCATTTTGAATAAAAAAATAATTGAACCAGGCTTACTAATAGTTCTAATAATTATAATATTAGTAATGGATAAGCTAGATATAAAGGCCAGTAGGAAAAGATTTTAACCCATTCAAGTCCTTGCCCCATTTAATAAGATAAATGATTTTTTAGATGGTACAAGTTGAATAAGAAGGATTTGATGTTTTTCATTTTTTTGAAATATTTGAATTTGGCAGAGCCAATTACTTTCAAAACAAATTGGTAAAAAGGTTAGAGTTTTGATTTATCTCAAGGTTTATAATACCATCCATTTGGAAATAATTTTAAATCCACCTTGGAGGGTTCTTTTTAATCATAAAAGCCTTCCTCTATGGTTAGAATATTTTAGAAATAAAAAATTTCTAAATACTATGAGCTTGGTTTTAAAACTTATTTTTTCTAAGATAAAACAACTTGAGAATAAGTTTGGTTTAAAATTATTTGAGATAGGTTTTGTGAAGAAGAAATCTCCGTTCCTATTTTAAAAATGGTTAAAGGGGCATTATCTTTGTCCTCTTTTGAGGAAGATGATGTTTGTGCCGAGGCCTGGGAGGCCTAAGATAAGTTTTTGAGGGCTAAAATTAATTCTGGTGATTAGGTGAGTTGCTCAACCCATATTTAGATTTGAGCCTATTTCTGGGCCTCCATGTTTTCTTCTTCAAGGACAATGTCCATATAGGATTTTACTAGTTGGGCTGAAAAAGGTTTTGGAGTTTGGGTTTTTGGTATTTGGGCTTGGGTTCCTCTCTCACCTTGGTTTGGATTGGTGTTTGTAGGGGCTTTGCCCTTATTCTTTTTATTTCTTAGGCATCAGGACCTATTTTGAGAAATTATTTAGTTAGAAAATCTGGTATAGAATTTGTATCTCCTTTTATATATTCAATATCAAAATCAAATATAAAAAGGATTGCTTGCCATTTTGCAAAAATTTATTCGGATGCAATATTTTGAACATCTTTTTATAAAACTTCTTTTTTAGATTTACAATCAATTCTCAAAAGAAATTTTTGATTTAAAAGATTACTTTGAAATTTGGTTATGCATAAGATGATTGAAAGAATTTCTTTTTTAATAGTAGAATAATTCTTTTAACAATCATTCTAATATACATATGTATATTGGACTATGCATTCCTGCCCATTTTGGATTTGTTTTAGGATTCCCCCATATTCTATCTTTGAAGCATCAATTTCTACTATTTTGGAAGCTGATGGATCAATTATATGTAGACATGGGATTTTTAAAACCTATTTTTTAATTGTTTGAACAATCTCCGTATGATGGTCTGACCAAGGTAATGGATTTTTCTTTAATATATCATACAATGGTTTTACTATATAGTTATATTTAGACAGAAATCTAAGACATAGTTTAGACTTTCTAAGAACCTCTGTAATTAGATTTTGTCTAAGATCTTGTCAGAAAACTGAAATGCAAATGCAAAGGATCTTTTAATGAGTGTTATGGTTCCTTAAGTAATGTGATGTCCCAAAAACTGAATACAAGTTTAGAAAAAGAGAAATCTTGGATTTAGAAACTACTAAACTATTTTCTTTACAATATAAAAAAACATTTGTAAATGTTTGAAATGATGTTCAAGTGAGTTTGAAAAAAATAAAAACATCATTAATATGGACAATGCAAAATTTGGAATAAGGATTGAATATATCATTTATGATTCTCTAGAATTCTAATGGAGCATTTTTAAAACCAAAGGGCAAAACATTCTATTTATACTGTCCAAAAGGAACTGTCAATGTTGTTTTATATCTATCCTTAGGATGAATTTGAATTTGCCAAAAATCCAACTTCATATTAAATTTTAAAAATATAACAGTGGAATGAAATTTTTGAAGCAAATCTTTTTTATTTGAAATTGAATACTGAATCCATTTTAAACCCTTATTCAAAGGTTTGTAATTGATTACTAATCTAAGGGTCCCTCTTTCTATCTTACTATTTAAAGAGGTTTCTCATCTTCTGAAAAGTTTAAAAAACTAAAGTTAGAGGACTTAACTAGAAGGGTTGAAATCTTGTGGAGGACTTCATCTTCTAGATTTAACTCATAGAGCCTATAGTTTAACTTATAGAATCTAGTAGTATGACCTTTCTTACCACATTTATAGCAAGTGATATCTTTAATGTCAAATTTAGTTTGTAGGAAAATTTGGATTTCCTATAGGATTTTTTGTGGCATTTATCACTATAGGATTTAAGTTATTGGATAGGATTGTAATTAAACTGCTGGCAAAAATCTTCTAATTCTTGCCTAGTTTTCTTCATCTCCCATTTAAAGTGTTTTTGGAGTTTTAGGTCTTGGCAGATTCTAAGATCTTCCTTTTGGGTAAGACTGATCAATTCATTATATGTAAGCCGATCACAAGGAATCTAGTTACCATAGCCTTGTCTAATGTTATTTCAGACATTTTGCCCTAAGATTTTAGGTAAAACTACAAGGAATTTCTCTTTCCAAAAAGGTTGGTTAGAGTCTTCCCTAAGCATTACCCTAGTAAGGAAAGTGTTTTTATAGGTTTGGAAGTCACTAAGCTTTTTACACCTAGGGTTATTAAGGAGCTCAACATTTTTATCTTTGATATGGCCAGGATCTCTTATAAAGTGAAAGAAAATAATTAATATAAGTGTGGAGACTATATTTTCTACTGGATTTTCTCTATCATCTAGGATGGGTGTGCCATTTTTAAAGGTTTGGATAGCATTCAAGATTTGGGATTATTGGTATTAGGTATGGTGATAATCCCACCATCCCTTAAATTGCCTTAAAAAACCAGCTATTAGGAGCTCAACTATGGCTTTATTTGAGGTTCTTATTTGGGTTTTATAGACATTTGTTGCCATGGTCATCGATTGTAAGAGGATAAGGATGTTATATTCTATCATACCATCTAAATTCCACTCATAAACAAAAGAGGTATTAAACCTAGATTGAGCTAAGGCATTAGGTCTATTTTCTAGACCTATATCTTGAGATGTAATCTAAGGTACTATGTTTAACCAAGTCAACCTATTTACCTGTGGTTCGGGTTCAACTAGTGTTTGACCTTCTTCTTCTTCCTGTGTTTGATATATAGCACTGATTGTCCTATATTAAGAATGTGGTATATTAGGTGCTACTTGCCTAGAGATACTGAGTAAGAGGCTTGTTCTATCTTACTCAGTTAGTCTCTAATGGCTTGGACAAACTCAAGTTTGTTAGTTTGAAGTTATTGTTAACTCATCTTACAAACCTAATAAAGTTTAAAGATGGGGTTTTTAAGCTTTTGTTCTATAAGCTTAGTAGACTCAAGAGTCCTAACAACAAATGGGGAAATATTAGACTTCTGGATATAACTTTCTATCCTAGTAAGCTGTTTTCCTATGGTTTAGAGATGGACATTAGAAAAATTGTTCTATTGAATGACATTTTAGAGGTTCCTAGAGTCATATTCTAGAACAAGCTTATAAAAAGCTTGTGAGTGAGCCAATTTTTACCGGATACCATAAGTGGTTCGTGACTACGGCACTAGATTGAGTCTGAATATGCCTTTCAAGAGGGCAGGTCAATAACCTTTTTTCAGGTATTCCTAGAGAAGCCTTGTGCAATTGGAGTTACCACCTAATCATTCGGGAATGGGAGAGAGATTCCTAGTACTGCGTAAAATCCATTCCCCTTATTAGAGATTTTGAGTTCGAAAAGTGATTTCTACTTGACTATTTCTCGTTATACAATACTTAAACACTTATCGCATCACCCTAGTTTCAGTTTCATGATGGCACATAACATGCAAGCATGCACAGTATTCATAATAAGCACATAACACAGAATATAGCCATTCACCATAATATAAGAAATAACGGATAATGGGATTAGGGATACAAGGCTTTGATCACTCCTAATAAATACATCCGAAAGAAAGAAAAAGGAGAAAAATAAATCTAATCCTAAGTCTAATAGCATGCCAAATTATTCATCCACATTATACATTTAACCACAAGTCATTGCATTCATGTGAATATGGCATCGATCAAGTAAAAGCATCAAATTAAGAATTGAACAAGTAAATATATAATTGAGTTCAACAAGTAAATAGATGATAAAATAAAATAAAAGTTTTAAGGGCCCAAAAGTATGCATGAAGACACTACACACTATGGGAATGCAAAATGTAAAAATGCAAATTTTTAATGAAAGTAAGCGAAATACATTCTTGATGCCAAAATTAAACCTTTTATATAAAATATTAATTATAAATAGAAAATAGTATAAGAATGATATTTTTATAACGCAAAAATGAATTCTTTTAATTTCATGAATTAAAATAATATTTTAATGATAATGATGTTATGAAAATATGAATTTTACAATAAAAATACAAACTTTTTAAACATGAAATGCAATGTTTAAAGTAAAAAATGGATGAAAATGCTCAAAATGATAAACAAAAGTGCAAAATTTATGCAAAAAGAATGATAAAAATGCAAAAAATAGAATAAAAATATAAACTTTGATCTAAAAAAAATGATTTTTACATGAAAAATGTGATTTTTGGCAAGAATAATAAAAATATGAGAAATGATGCAAAAATGTGAGATTTGACCTAAAAATATAATTTTTACATGAAAAGCATGAAAATGCAGTAAATAGAACAAAAAAAACAACTTTTAATCTAAAAATACAATTTCGACATAAAAGATGTGATTTTCGCATGAAAATGATAAAAATACAAGAAATAATAAAAAAATAAAATTTTTACCCTAAAAATACAAGTTCTACATGAAAAAGATGATTTGCACACATAAATAATAATGATCCAAGAAAATATACAAATATGCAACCTTTATCCTAAAAAATATAACTTTTACATAAAAATATGATTTTCCACATAAAAATTATAAAAATGCTAATAATGATGTAAAAATGTAAACTTTAGCTTAAAAGTGCAACCATAATGTACAAAATTATGTTTTTTTTTTTTAAGTAAAAAAGAGGTAAAAATGCAAGCAATGGCTTAAAGATAAAATTTTTATACTAAAAATGCAAATTTAACATAAAAAATGCAACTTTTATATAAAATACCAAAAATGCTAAAAATAACATAAAATACAATTTTTTAATTTAAAAATGCAAGCTTTATATAAAAATGCTAAAAATATGAAAAATGACATAAAAATATAATTTTTAATTTAAAAATGTAAACTTTACATAAAAAATACTAATAATGCTATAAAAATATAAACTTTATATGCAAGATGCAATCTTTAATTTTAAAATGTAATAAAAGTGAGCAAAAATGACCTTTTACACCATAAATGAGAAAAATATAAGGAGTGTTATAAATATGTAAACTTTAACCTAAAAATATGATTTTTAAAATTAAAACACATAAATATAAAATTTCAAATGTTAAAAATGTAAACTTTTTAAGATTTAAACATATGGGTATGGACCTAAGTGTATAGGACCCATAAAAAATAAAAAATACACAAAAAATAATATAAATTACAAATCAATCCCACAAATAAAGCAAACACTCCTGGACAATTCCTCCTTCTTCACCTCCATCATATATCATATATCCAACTACTTCTCAACACAATTCACAATTGCACAAATGAAAATGAGTAGAAGTAGAGAATGCAATTGACGTAAAATAAATATGAAACGATACTTTTAGGTCCTTAGAAATGGATGTGGCTAAGCCTTTTTTGTTAAATAAGACTTTAAAAATCTTAAAGTTTTAATTTTTAGCCTATCCTTGCTAAAAAAAGGTGCAAAGTGATGTGAATCATGCAATTTATACATTTGGAGCGTGCTTTGACCAAGAAAAAAGTGCGCTTTAGTGCAAGAGAAATCTAGATCAACCCTAAAAATGAAGGAAAAGAAATGGATTTTACATAGGAAATGCGTTTTGGGTCTCCAGTGCAACAGAGTCTCCCTAAATTGTTCTAAAAAAAGTCCTCTAAAAAATGACCTAAAGGGCTATTTATATAGAGGGAGGCAGCCTAACCAAAGGCACGTGCCTTTAGTTAAAGGCATGTACCTTTATTTACCAAAAGCATACATATTTGGTCAAAGACTCGTGCCTTTAGCCAAAGGCATATGCATTTGGATGAGCCATCCAAAGGAACGTATCAGGTTTTGGAGAAAAGTTGAGTGAGATATGACCCATTTACCGAAGTGCACTCAGTTTGCCTAGATCTGTACATGACTTGATGATTATCTAATTTTTTAGCCCTAAAAGACAATCGAATTAGCCCTAAATTTCTTCATCAAAGTTGTAGGTCTATGTCTTAGCTTTTTTTAGCCTTTTAAATCTCCTCAATATAACTTCTATAGAGTGAGTTATAGCTAAAATACTGAAGCTCACTATATAAAATATGAATATATGCGAATTGACCTTGTTTTGAATGAAAGTTGACTTATTAGCATAAACTACACTTGTAATCTTCTTTTATGGAACATAGGATCATATCATTCTCCCATTCTTCAAAAAGATTTGTCTTTAAATCTTTGCCTTCCATGTAATGAATTTTTTTATCTTATTTGATACCAAATGCTATAGAAACCTCTAAGAATAGAATACATGAACCCTTTGGCTATGTGAATACTAACTTAAAAACCCCTTTAATAACCAAATACCAAATATTTTTTTTTAAAAAACACAAAAAAAAATTATAATAAGATACCAAATGTTATAGAAAAGACATTTGGTATCTTACCAAATGTTAGAGAAACCTCCAAGAATAGAACACATGAACCCTTTGGCTATGTGAACTCGTATATCACTAACTTGAAAACCCTTTTAACAACCCAACACCACACCCAAGGAATGCCAAAAAATATATTATAAGGGTTTGATCTTTGCAATTAGAACATAAGGAAAGTAAGTTTCTTAAATTCCAATTGTTTGAACACCACAAAGGTTGATCAATTCCTTTGATAAGTTCAGTTACATTAAAATAAGAACACTACAAAATAAGCAATTTGTTTGCTTACGGTATAAAAAATGAAATCTCTTGATTATAATTAATGAAAATTCATCTATCCTTATATAAGGATGAAAAAAAACCTAATAAAACTCCTAATCGTACTAGTTTTCCTTTAGAAAGAAGGAAACTCAAACATATTAAACATCCAATATAAAACAAACTCTTCAAAGCCAAATCCAACTAGGATTACAACTCTAAAAATAGATAACTTATAGATAATTCTAACATTAAATAAAAATCCTACTCAAATTAAGATAAACTAAGGCTTAAAACAAAGTTGGCCTATGTAACTTATTAAAACCCAACATCAACATGTTCATTCGGCCTCATTGTGAATTTGGACTTGGAATATATTAAATAAAGCCCAATCCTCTTGTAATCCATATTTAAATAGGCCCTTAAAACTTTTTGGATCTTCATGTCCAGCCCATATATTCTTCATAAAGCCTTGTAATGCTTCCTTTATCTGTTTCTAAGCTTGTCAATGTAGATGGTGTTTCTAAGGCAGACTATATTAAACATCTACATTAACAAATTACGGAGTGAATTGAGAAGAAAAATTTAAAAGTGGCTGAGAGGGTCAATAAGGGTAGAAAACATGTTATTTTTTAGCATGGAGATTGGGTTTGGGTATATTGGAGGAAGGAGAGGTTTCTTTATTAAAGGAAATCAAAGTTGAATGCTCGCGGAGATGGGCCTTTTCAAGTTGTTCAACATATCAATGATAATGCCTATCACTTGGATTTGCCTGGTGAGTATAATGTAAGTGTTACTTTTAATATGGCTAATTTATCTCCCTTTGATATAAGTGATGGGCTCGATTCGAGGACGAATCCTTTCGAGAAAGGGGGGAATGATATGGATCGGCTACATATTAATGGGCTTAATGGAGAGGCAAGGCAACAAGGGCACGGAGAGTCTATTTTTAGGCTACATTCACCTTAAAGAGCTCATGATACATTGGAGTTACCTCAAGACCCAATAACTAGATCAAAGGCTAAAAGGTTTAAGGAAGTATTGCAAGGCTTTATAAAGAATATATAGGTTGGACATGAAGATCCAAAGAGTTATAAAGGCCTATTTAAACGTGGATTACAAGAGAATTGGGCTTTATGTAACATATTCCAAGTCCAAATTCACAATAAGGCTGAATGAACATGTTGATGTTAGGTTTTAATAAGTTACATGGGCCAACTTTATTTTGGGCCTTAGTTTATCTTAATTTAAGAAGGATTTTTATTTAATGTTAGAATTATCTATAAGTTTTCTATTTTAGAATAGTAATTTTAGTTGGATTTGGTTTTAAAGAGTTTGTTTTATGTTGGATATTTAGTATGTTTGAGTTTTCTACTTTCTAAAGGAAAACTAGTAGGATTATGAGTCTTATTAGGTTAATTTTAATCCTTATATAAGGATGGATGAATTTTCATTAAATGTAATCAAGAGTTTTCATTTTTTATACCTTAAGCAAATAAATTACTTATTTTCTAGTGTTCTTAATTGAATGCAACCGAACTTATCAAAGGAATTGATCAACCTTTATAGCGTTCAAACAATTAGAATTTAAGAGGCCTAGTTTCCTTAGGTTCTAATTGCAAAGATCAAACCTTTGTAATCCATTTCTTAGCATTCCCTAGGCATGGTGTTGGGTTGTTAAAGGGGTTTTCAAGTTAGTGATACATGGATTCACATAACCAAAGGGTTCATATATTCTATTCTTTGAGGTTTCTCTAATATACACTTACCTGTTGGCAAGTTGTTGCTATTATGAATTAAATTATCAGTTATTGTGTAGATATTGTGAGCATCAGGTGGTGATTGTTATCATATAAAGATGTCATATAGCTGTTGTGAACATTAGGTGAGGGTGTTGTATAGCCACTGTGTGGGCTTTAAGAGGGTGTATTGTATAACCGCTGTATGGGCTTCAAGTGAGAGTGTTGTATAGCCATTATGTGGGCTTCAAATGAAGGTGCTGTATGAGAATATCGTATAACTGCTATGGCATCAGGCGAATGCTGTTATAGCCCCTATAGGCATCAGGCGAATGTCGTTATAGCTATTATGGGCATCAGGCGAATGTTGTATGAAATTGTTGTATAGCAACTCTAGGCATCAGGTAAATGTCATTGTAGCTACTATCGACATTAGGTGAATGTTTATGAGATTGTCGTATAGCCACTATAGGCATCAGGCAAATTCCATTATATCTGCTGTGGACATCAGGCAAATATTATATGAGATTATCGTATACCCATCGTGGGTGTCAGGTGAATGATGTTATAACTGCTATAGGCATTCGGCGAATGTTGTATGAGATTGTCATATAGCCACTTTAGGCGTCAAGTGAAGGCCATTATAGCTACTGTGGGCGTCAAGCGAATGCTGTTATAGTTACTTTGGGCATCAAGTGAATATTGTATGAGATTATCGTATAGCAGCTGTGGGCATCAAGCAAATGCCGTTATAGCCGATGTAGGCATCAGGTGGATGTTGATGCATGATGCAGCTTCAAGAATTATATGAAATGAATGCAAATTTAGGATTCATACAGGGATGATAGTGATGTATGCCAGGGTTCATGCAATAATGACCCTAAAATGGCTACGAATGAAACATGCATATGATAGTGATATGTAGCCAAGCACATGATATGAAATCAGCCACATAAGAATGCAAAAAATACAATGATGCGATCATGGTTTTATGTTACCTTGATGGCATTTATTTGACTTAGTTTGCTTGGTTGCAGTTCTCGTGCTTTCTTTTGGATTTGTAGTTCTTGAAAGTTTATTAAGGTTAGTTTCATGCAACGATTATGTTGAAAGTGTGTCATGGTCTTTAGAGGTTAGTTTCATGCAACTTATGATAAGCTATATATATTAAGCGAGTTTTGTTTACTTTGACTTTAGTAACCATCACTTATTGTAGTTTGTAAAGCTAAAGGTGCAATTAATAATTTAGTGCTGAGAATGTATTATTTACCAAATGAAGAGCTAACTTCCACACTCGAATACAAGAAAAATTTATTAGACAAAACTTATGAAGAATGAGAATGAGCTAATTGAATTTCGGGCATCAACATAGTCTTTGGATTACTTTTTCTTATCTTATGCATTTTTTTCTGTTCCAAGTATTCCCCTACCTTTCTTGTATTACTCAATGTGGATACCATGGGAAAGGTTATTTGAATACTCATACTTTTTTTAGAGCATTGGAGTATATTAGAGTGATTTTTGGCTCTTGCTTTCACTTCAGTGCTCTTTTTAGTATTCTCCCGCCTTTCTCATATTACTCAGCGTAGATACCGTAAATAGGTCTTTTATTAATACTCGTACCTGTTTTGAGCATTGAAGTATATGGGACATGATTTCTATATAAAAACTAAATTGATACTCAGGATCCGAGTGGTTTATGCTTATTATTCATAGATTTTGTCCTTGTATGATTTTTTCATCATTCATGCACAAATGGAGCATTAGATTGATTAGGTTTGAAAGTTCTCAACATAGAATTGTTAACCAAACCTTTGAACTTATGAGGCAATCAAGAGAAAGTTACTGAAATCAGGGTTTATAAGACGCTTTTCGTACATGCAACTTGTAATGTTAATGGATTTTTCAGAACTTATAGGCACAAATTTTGTTCTATAATTTTAAACTTATTATTCGGTATGAAAAATAAAAAGATGGAATTATATTACTTCCTTTAAGCAAGCATTGTTGCTTTCACCATATGGTTTTAATTAACAGTCGTTACGTAATATAACAACCATTATTTATAAGTTTTTAGAGGACCGTGAACGATTTCGTTAATAAACAATGGTGAAAAAAATTGACAAATAACGACCGCGACAACAGATTTATAAAGGTAAAAGCCATTAGCAATCGATATCCAATGTGAAGTAATGTTACAATTGTAATTATTTTTTATTTGACTAATTTTTTTATATTTTTGTTTAAATTATCGAAAAAAAGATAAATAAATATGGCCAAATTCCTATTATTTTTTATGACTAATTTTTATTATTTTTATTTAAATTATCGAAAAAAAGAAAAATAAATATGGTAAAAATTTTAATTATAATTTATTTGACAAATTATTGAAGGAAAGTGTATGTAGAGGAACAATGAAAATGCAGAATTTAAAATTTTTCATTGCATGCAACTTTTTCATCAAACACAATACGCTTTCATGCCCATAGATCTTATCACATGCACTCTTACATAGCTAAACATGCATAAAGAACAACATTCCATCAACAAGTCAACCAAGTCATGCTTCCAAAAATAAGACCTAGCAACTAAGGGATTTTGTAACACTTACATAACTCCTTAGTTGGTATCACGCTCGGTAAGCTTTGGTTGGTGTTGATCTACTAGCTCCAAACTCCCTAAATGTGAAGCCTCTAGCTTGATACACACGGATTGGCAAGGAAGACTTCCAAGGATGGTGATACTCAAGCCATACGCCCCTCTTTCTTGGACCCAAGGTGCATGCAAGAACTTTCACCAAGCAAAGATGTATAGGACAATAAAGTAACCTTCAATAGATGATGAACATTTTAGAAAGAACACAATACTTGTGTATTATTTAATATCTCTACACTTGAAAAAGAAAAAGGAAGAAGACTCTCTCAATCCTTTTCTCTCTTTTGCTTGATATCAAAAACTCTTTAACTTGTGCAAATGAAGTTATGACTTAGCTCTCTTTACAAACTCTACTAACTATATCAATAAAGCTAATATGATAATAGTTTATGTGTTGAGTGTCTCATACTCAATTCACATGCATAAGGAGTGAGAGAGTTGTCTTTACACTCTCCACTAACTCAAATAAAACCAACATTATTTAATTAGCTATAACTTGAGTGTCTAACACTCAAGTCACATGCAATGCTATAGCTTGAGTGTCTCATACTCAAGCTATATGCCTGGCTTGGCTTTATTGTGATTGGGAGGTGTTTGGTTGCTTGGATAGCCTTAGCCTTGATATCCATTAACACTTAATAGATATGGGCTAAGGCTATGGGCACATGGGCTTCTCTACACACTTGGAGAAGGCCCACCCATACCTATCTAATAATTGGGCTCAT
>CATIWO010716437.1:0-21246 GCA_949673435.1 Macaranga tanarius | reverse complement strand
AAACTATGTAGTTTAATCTCAAAACTACATAATTTTACTTAAAACTTTATATGACTCATTTAAACCAATTGGTATAAAGTAATTTTTTTTATTAAGTCTAATTGGAAGATTAATTAAATATGTATAGAATTAGATTAATATTAAGTATTAAGACTATAAGACGTCTTTTTATGAGACGTAATTAAAATTATAAGATATCCTTTTTTTGTGAGTCTAACTAATTATAATTATATTTATTAATTATAATTATGGCTATATTTAATATTATATCCTTCTGAGCACTATTTAAATAAAGATAGAATTAAGACATTTTTTATTTTTAAATAATTTCAAATATATATATTTACTATTAAGTTAAAAATATTTATAAATTGAACATTTTGTTATCTAAGTGAATATTTATTATTATGAAAAATATATTATAATTGGTGTCACACCCGCTCCCTAACCATAGAGCCGAACGCGACATGCTATGCTGAGCTGGTGCTAGTGCCTTAAGCATCAAGATGGACTTAAGATAATGTTGTCATTATATATTCTAAAAATCTTTTACAATAATCTTAAATTATTCATAATACAAGTCCATCTACTAATTAATATTTAAAGCTTAAAGTACTACAAAAGTTCAGATGCCTGAATAATATGACTCAACCTCTTCTAGACACTGGATGGGCACAAAATGGTTCAACTAGCTACTGCTGATGCTACTCTGCTGGATCTGAAAATATTTTAAAAATAAAGAGGGTGAGTACAAAAATACTTAGTGAGTGGACTAACTTTAAATACAATACTTTAAAGTGGGAATACAAGCTATCTGCTAAAAATAATTATAAATATATTAGTAAAACCACTTAAGTATAATAATGATAATTAATAAGCTGTGAAAATATCATAAAACAAGATACTCATAAACTGCCTTACAAATAATAAAAATCGGTAATCCGCTAAAATCATAATTCAAAGTTAACATAAACTATTTTATTTCTTGTCCGAACATCATATTAAAACATATGCGTAAGCTGATTTCTTTCTAGCTGAAGTAACATCATATCATAACTGTACAATTGCTGTAAAAACTAAAATAAGCTGAGAAATATCATAATACAATAGATACACATAAACTAATTTATTGCTAGCTGAAAATAATATAATGCTTTAGCTAAACAGCTTCCATACAAGCCGAGTTAAGACCAAAATATTACATTCGTAGAAAAATATCCATACACTCATTAATATATAACCAAAGATTGTGCTAACATAATGGGTGGCTTTGATGACCTAACGTCCCATGTGCATATATACTGCTATAATAATACTGGTCATATGCATGCGCAGAGCTAAACTACCCAGTTGTATGCCTCCAAGGCTATATGCACAACCAAGCGTTGTCCCCAAAATAGTTGCTAGATTATATTGTTGATATACATAATAATAATGCTGAATAAAAACCACTCATCATGGTGCAATCTAAAGGGTACATAATACGAGTGTATAGTTTTGTCCATAAAACCAAATCATTCACATTTCTTAAACTGCTATTAAAACACACTTGATAAATTGTAAAGCTAATAATTGTATAAAGCTGAAACATAATCATTGTACTGAAATACTAAACTTATCCTTATTTTAAACAACTTTTGCTATATTAATAATAATTATATGCCATATGTTCCCAATTCTGATATAAAAGCTAAATAACGTGTAAAACCATTCTTTGTAAACTAATACATAATAAAATTCTATTTGTAAGGAAACATCAGATTTAAAACATAGAAAACCTTTTTTTCAAACTGTAAAACATATTCTTTCATATATATATATATATATATATATATAGTTTTAAAGTAGTTTTATATACCTATCCACTCACCTGAGCATGCTGAACCGAAATCTAGTTGGCTGACCTTGATCTAGCCTCAACGGCTCCAATTTGATTTGATCCTAATATCCATAAATAAAATTATCAGAATACAAGCTTAAATCTCAATTCTACTCAACTTAAGTTGATCTACGGCTAAAGGATAGGGTTTAAGACCCGAAAAATGGTCCAAAAATGCTCAAAACTGAGTTTCAGAGCCTGAAGACCTACTGAGGCACCACCCAGAGCTGCAGAGGCACCTCCTCTATGCATAGAGGTGCCACCTCTATGCACAAAGGTGCCCACCTCTGCACAGAGGCGCCCCTCTGTGCAGAGGCGTTGTCTCTGCATTCTAGAATGCAGAAACAACCCGATTTCAACCAAAAATAACAAAAACTAACTTAAATCAACTCCTAACTCAAATTTAAACATATTAGGGGTCTGTTTATGATCAAAGAAGGTATAAAAACTCAAATTTTAATCCAAATATCCATTTTTGCACAATTCAAAAACTTGAAAGTCTAAATATACAACTTACCAAAACTCTTATGTATTAATCTTGAATTTGATAGATTAAGCCTTGAATAATTGCATGGAACTTGAAGATTGAAGTTTATGAACAAGATGAATAAGAGAAATTGAAGAAGGAGAAGTTAAAGAATTAAAGAAGAAGAAAGAAAGCAAGAAAGAAATAAAATTGATATGTATAAAAATAACTCAACAACATGGGGAAGGTGACTTGCTACAGTGCCTTCCCCTATTTATTTATTTTAAAATAAAATATCCATTTTGATCCCTAAATAAAGCTTAACTACCAAAAAGGTCTCCAAACTTATTTCTATTACAAATAAGTCCATAAATCTATATAGAAACTAATTAATTTATGGAGCAGGATGTTACCATTGGGTTAGATTGGAAAAAAATGTAAAATATAGTATAATTGGATTAGATTTTAAATAATATGTTATTTTTATAATACAAATTATATGAATTAAAAAAATAATGTTATAAATTATATATTTAAATTAAATATTCTAATTATATATTTTAAAAAAAAAGTCAACCCCACTTCCCCCCTTTTTCCGTTTGTAAATTTTATTTCCCTCCTTAGTTTTTCCTCCTTAATTTTCCTTTTTTTTATCTCTTCTTTTCTTTTCTAACTTAACCATAATTTTCCTTTTCTTTTATCTCTTCCTTTCTTTTTTAACTTAACCCTAATTTGTCTTTTTTAATATTTATTTTCCCCCTCCCCCTTCTTTCTTTTTTCCTCTTTTTCTTTTTTCTCCCAATGCCTACCCACCATCACCGTCTAACACTGCTGCTCATCTGCAACTACTTGTCTGTTGTCCGATGCTACTGCCGCTACCACTATTGCTTGATACTGCTGCCGTCGCTGTTGCCTGATGTTGCTGTCGATGCCACTATTGCTCGATGGGGAAAGGAAGGCCATTATACTACTTGTAAGATAGCAGAGGTGATTATTTATTTTCTTTTCTTTTCTTTTCTTTTCTGTTGTATAGCTCGTTTACTGTTAACTATAACCAAGATTCTGTCTTTTTTTTCATAAGAATGACTTGAATAGATTGCTATTCTTATAGGTTGTACTTGGTTTTGTTAGTTAGTGTTTGAATTTGTTGTTAGGATTTAATTAATGGGTCAAAGCTCGATCCTTTTTTAGATATTTTTAAGTGAAGGTGCACTAGCTGTAGTCAAGGAATTGCTTCCTGATTCTGCTGTCTACTATGGAATGAAGCTAGCATTGGAAGCTTTTATTTTACCAAATAGATGTGGAGCCAGACAGTGGCCATGGGAACCGTGCTCCAACAAGTCCGAAATTATAGCTTTAATATCATCTATTTGGTTAAATAAAGCTTCCACTATCTGTATATATATAATTGTGCTAAAGCTGTTGTTGCTTGCTTTGGCTCTGCCTCTGCTGTTGTTTTAGGATTGCTTTTGCTCTATTCATATTTCCTGCTGTTGTGTGGATTTCTCGCTAGTTTGGATTTGTGTTGTTATCTTTGTGTTGATGCTGCATTGTATTGATTTGTTGCTTCCGATGCCACCATTGCCTGAAGCTAAAGTCATTGCTGCCATAAAGTATTGCTCAAAAAGTGTTTGATAGAATGTCTGAACCAGCTGTGCCATTATTTATGGATTGTGTAGGCAAGTTTTTATGACAACTTGCTTATTAATTAATATGAATTATGTTATTTATAAATTAATTAAATTGTTTAGTGATTTGTTAAAAATTGATTTATATATGATTTAGTTAGTTAAATTAAATGATTAATTAATTAGTTAAATTAAATGATTAATTAATTAGTTAAATTAATTAGCCATGTCACTATGTGGATATATATATATATATATATGTGTGTGTGTGTGTTTGGATTTGTTATGTGTGTGAATGTCGATATGATATATGTGTGTGTGTGTTTAGATTTGTTATGTGTACGAATGTCGATATGTTTTTATGTGTGGAGTGTGTGTGGATCTGTTTTTGTGTGTAAATAAAAAAATTGTATGCTTTAATTGATAAATTATGATTAAGTTTATAAATTGTTATTTGTGAATGATTAATTAATTATTTAATTAAATAATGTAGTATTATTATTAGACTATTTATTTGTTAAAATTTTTATATTTGACGTGTTAAGAATATTTATGCTAGGTATGTGATTTATTTTAAGTACAAAATTAATTAATTAAATGGTGAAATATGTATGCTTTATTAGAGATTCAAAATTATATTTAAAATTAATTCTCACAAAAATTATATAATAAAATTGCGTACTTTTAATATTTTTTATATATTTTTGGTTTTGTATTTTTTGTAATTTGATATTTCAATTAACTAATATACAAGTATTGTTATACAGGAAATAAGGCGGCAACAGATACAATTATAATACTGCCGAGAGTTTGAAACTTCTGAAGTAAAATGTGATTCGAATAAATTCTTTTAATATTGATTGTGTAGTAAATTTTTAGAATATTCATTATATTTTGTGTGTATGTAAACATTATGATTGTTTTAACAGTTTTTTATTTTATAAAATTAATTTTTAATGAATTAATTTTTTCATTTAACTAATTTATTTTTTATTATAATGAATGTTTATATAATTTTCAACATGTGCAATAATATAAAATTTTAATAATTTTCAACAGGTGAAATTCAAAAATTTAATAAAAACTTTAAAAATTTAATAAAAATACAATTACTGACGGAAAAATTTGTCAGTAAAAAGCTCCCATATTGGTTAACAATTTAGTCAGAAATTACCGACGAAAGCATTTCTGTCAGTAAAAAGCCCCCACATTGGTCGGTAATTTAGTCAGAAATTATCGACAGGAAGCATTTTCGTTGCTAATTAGTGATGGAATATTCCGTCGGTAAATCATGAAAATCCGTCGCTAATTTACCGACGCATATTTTGTCGATGGATAATAATCCGTCGGTAATCCGTCGCTAAAAGGAATTAGCAACGAAGTTGATTGATTTAACGACGGAATTTTTCATCGCTAAATCGGTTAATTCTAGTAGTTCGTGAACATGCATGCTAACTAAGTTTGTTTAATTTTGACGAATTATTATAATACTAGCATAATAGCAATGCAAATAATGATTGATGATACTACATACCCAACTTTAAAACCTTTTGATGACTAGAGAACAAATAAGAGTGACTAGTTTATAAAGCTAGAATTACTAAACGAAACATATTTATCAGCTATTAGCTATCAGGTACTGGTTATCAGCTATCAGCTGATATAAATAGCTGAACTAAATAGGCTCTAATTAAGATTTACAATTCATGATATATATATATATATATATATACATGGGCGTGAACATGCATGCTAATTAAGTCTGTTTAATAATGAAGAATTATTACAATACTAGCATAATAGCAATGCAAATAATGATTGATGATACTACATACCCAACTTTAAAACATTTGATTACTAGAGAACAAATAAGAGTGACTAGTTTATTAAGCTAGAATTATACCATTCCTATTTGTTCAAAAAAAAAAAAAAGAATTCCTCTTTATCGTAGCAAATTGAAAAAATCAGAATATTTTGTGGGGAATTGGTTTAAGTCTGAGTTTTTAAATTAACTAAACTGAAACCAACCCATATATATATATATATATATATATATATATATTGTAACACCTGACCCCATCACTACCTTTGTTAGGAAGTCACACACTTGACCTTCCTAACTTAAGCACTGATGTGGCTGAATATTACTTCTATCTTGAATATCCACTAGATAACTCTTAAATCATAATACATCCCAAAATAAAGCTATCACTATTATATACAAATATTGCAATGCAACTTATTAATTTACAATTGTTTTAAAACAATATCGTACATTTACCGAATATCCTAACTATACAATATTCTTGAGATTCTTCACTGCTCCTGCTTCCTTTAAAATATCTAGCTATCACCTAGACAGCCACTCAATTCTAAAAATAAAATAAAAAGGAGTGGTGAGTATTTTCACAAGAAAATACTCAGCGAGTGAACAAAAATAACACTCCGGCTTAACCATAAAAATTAAATAAGTTCATAATCAATTTATAAGAATCATTTAAAATAATCATTTTAAAATATTTCAATCAAATCTCCCTTTCTAAAAAGTTATTTTCTCATATAATACACACTTAATAATATAACTGCTTTACTTCCATATGGTAGAATGTGTACCCGACCCCAGACAATGATTATATAATTTCACTAACCTTAAATTTATAAATGTGCACCCAGCCCCTAGTAGTAGCTATACATATATATAGTAATATATGTATCCGGCCACAGGCATCGACTATATATATTTACCATCTCACGTTTATATGGTAACATGTGTATCCAGCCCCAGGTAACGACTATACACACTTACCAATCATACCGTGTCCCAGACATGAATTTACACCTATATAGTAGTATGTATATTCGGCCTTAGGCTTCGACTATACACAACTATCCAAATATGCCATGTCTCATATATGGTATCTCTAACTCTTAGTGCCATACACACTTAAGATTATAAACACAACTAAAACTTTGAAGTCCAAAATGGAGACCTAAATGATCAAATTTGGACATCAAAATGGGGTTCGTCGAGTTCCCTAAACAAAGGCCATATAGATATCTAAGTCAGATTCGATTTGATATATTACGGGCCCCGTGACTCAATCGGTGCCGAAAGTTAGGTCCTCCCAAAGCAACGTTGCGCACCTCAATGATTCGTTCTAAAAATTTAAGTTTTCGGTCATCAACAGTGCATAGAGGCACAACCTGTTTACTACAGAGGTGTTGCCTTATTGCTATAGAGGCGTCGCCCTTAACCTATGGAGGCGTCGCCTCTTTACCACAGAGGCGTCACCTTTAAGCCATAGAGGCATCGCCTTTGGGTCTCAATTGGGCTGAGGCGCCACCTGATCGCTTACAACCTTTAGATTTTCAAAAATTATAAAAAAAAATTTAATCCAAATCATCCAAAAATCATTCAAAAGCAAGTATAACAATAAAAGAATTAAATAAAAGAAGTCCACTCACCAAACTATCGGTTCCTCCCTTTTTTTCTCTTCCTCCGGTAGTGTTTCCTTTGCTTTTTTCTTTTTTTTTTTCCTTTGTAACTTCTCCTTTATCAACAACAATGGCAGTTTATGGTAAATTATTGTTTAGTCCTCCAATTTAATTTCTTTCAATTAAGTCATTTCTCTAAAATTATTTTCCTTACAATTTAGTCCTAACCCAAAATAACTTAATTATTCGGGTATGAACGTAACAATTCTCCCTCTCTAAAAAAATTTCGTCCTTAAAATTCCGAGAATACTTGTCATATTATTACTAAAAATCTCTTTATTTTAATCTTTATCCATCTCTTCACTAAACATTATATCCACAATTCTATTCTCAAGAATTCTCTACATCACAACTCAATTTAACAATTTTCTCATTTACATTCTCGTACTAATAACATACTTGTTTCTTATAAATAGTAATTACTACTAATTTAAGCATCATATTTTAAGATAAACACTTCCTTTATTCATAGATTTCAAAATCACGTTTACATCTATCACAGATAGAGTTCACTTTATAAATTAATTATACATTCTATCGCATTATGTACTTTTATTCTTTCTTACTCAGTTATTACAAAATCCTCTCAGGACAGTCACGAGTATAATGCCCTATCTCACCACATTGATAACATTGCACTCTTGTGCGTTTACTATAATTCCCTATGTGGTGACTTTTACATTCATTACACCATGGCTTTAACAACATCTGCTTGTCCAGGCAGTGCCATCGGTTGTCCTTTCGATGCTTGACCTTTTTTGAAGTTTACCATTTCCTCCACTTTTAATATTTCCTTCCGAATCAGAGGAAAATTTCAGTCTCTTATTCTTATTCCAAGATTGCTTGTTCATCTTCTTTTGTTGCTAATCTTTTTCCAACTTCTTATCTAACATTTCTTGCTCCATAGCTTTCTCAATCTAACCTCTAAAAGTTGTGCCAACATATAAATTAAACTTTCCACGTAGGGAGACATTCAATCTATCCCTAAACTTGTCACTTTTCATTACTTTCGTAGGATACACATCTTTTGCATATTGATACAGATCTTCAAACTTGTCAGTATACTCCCTGACAGTCATCGAACTTTGTACCAAGTTTATAAAAGATGCTCTTTTTTACTTCTGAAAAGTCTCAGTTAAATACTCTCTATTAAACTCCTTTTTGAATACTGGCCAAGTGAAAGCCTCTCCATACAAGTTCTTTATCCTGGTCAACCAATCATTAGCCTTATCAAACATAAGGCCATATACATTACTCACCTTCTCTTCATCACTAAGTTGTAACGTATTGAAGGCCTTTTCCACAGTCTTAACCCACTTATCTGCTTATCTTGGGTCCAAAGTACCATGAAAATCATAAGCTTTATACTTCTTTGAATGTTGGATGATATCTCCGGGCTTTTTGTACCTTTCTCATTCTGATATCATTGTTGCCATCATGCGTGCCAAATCAGTAGCATCTATGTGTATTATTGGGGCTACTGGTTGGTTTGGTACATTTACAGGCATCACTACGGTAGTTGGTAATTATTCCGCACTCTCCTAGGTACATTCTCAAATAAGATTACAGGTATGGCCAGCGCCAAACTGTCTTGTTGACTATTCATTCGAGCATTATGTATCCTATTCCTCTTATTACCAACAGATGCTAACGATGGAGGTGATGCTCGTGGAAGTGCTCGATCTCTAGTCGAGATATTAGCTAACTCAACTAAATCAGCTCTATTATTCTGGATGCCACATCTTCTACCTCTACCTCGACCTCTACCACGTCCACATCCATGACCATGATCTCCTAAATGACCCCCTCTAGTTCTTGCCATCTCTCTGAAATTTAAAACTAACATAATAATGTAAACGAGTCAAGCTGAGCTGAGCTTTGGCTAGCTCAGGCTTGGTTCATTTATAAACGAGTCGAGCTCATTGGACTGCTAAGTATTTACAAGCTGTTCACGAACTTAAACGAGCCCAAACAAGCTAAAAAAATGTCTAAAAATACAATGTATAATTTTAAATTATTCATTAAAATAATTTAAAATAAATGATTTACTAAATAATTTATTATAAAATTATGATTTTTTGTAATAATATATTTTTAAAATATTTAAATGAATAAAAATTTATATATTATATATTTAAAATTAAATTATTAATATATTAAAATTACGAGCCGGTTTACGAGCCCTTATTCGAGCTTGTTCACGAGCTTTACATAGTTTGAGTTCAACTCGTTTATTAAACGAGCTTCAATATATGAGTTCGAACGAGCGAACTGAGCTTTGAGCTGCTCGCGAATGGCTCTATTCGTTTACACCCCTATACCTAGCCACCCAGACCAGCCTGTCTGGGTAAAAAAAAAAAAAAACCTATGAATTCAATCACCACTATAAGAGTGGTGAAACTCCTGCTTATAATTTGAAAAAAGTTATTGGCACCATTGAAAAGTATACCAAGTAGGCAAGTACAACTAAATTCTGCCTTAGTTGTAAATTTTCAGGTATCTTCTTCATGATATGTGCTGTAAAATCATATCTTAAGTGGATGTACAATCTTCAAACCCAGTAATCAAGGTTCTTCAATTTTGTTTTTTTTTTTTTTTTTTTTTTTTGAGCATATAATGTTGTTTCAAAATATGCAAAATAACATAGTTGATTAAGGCACAACCAACAACTGCACTAGTTACAAATTAAACAGTTGCCTTAGGTATATGACATTAATTATGACGACTACAGAGTACAGAACATGGGAGTACAATATAAAACGGCCAGCTAGGTGAATGAGTAGGTCATGATTTTTGTCGTGACCATGTTGAAGTTTGACAGTAGAAATTGGGTTCCAGCAACATGACATGTAGGTCCTATGCAAAGAAAATTGCATTACCTTAATTAGTTTGCGTCTTTGCGAGCACGAACCCATTTTAGACCATCTCAAATTGTGTGAAATTTAGCCCTTAAAAACAAAAAATCACAGACAAAGTGCATCTCATTCTCATCTCTGTGATGTGGATATTAGTAGCTGGTGACTGTTTGTTTTCCAAAAAAGAAAATACTTCACTTGGTGAAAAATTATTCTATTTTGAGAGGGAAAAAAAAAGATAGAAAGTGCTCACACTCTATAAACATGTTATTTTGAACTCATTAAAGTCTATTAGTACCGTTTATATTAAACATTCAATTAATTCCGGCATATAATAGCTACATGAACCATGATTGTTTTAGAGTTTGAGATGCATGTAGTTAGTTTAAATTTAATACAGTAAATATATGTTTCAATACTTTCTTGTTTGTATGAAGGGCAAAAATTATTTTATCATATCAATATACAATTAAATATTTAACAATTTGGTGATAGAAGAGACATTATATGAACGAGAGAGAAGGGGTTGTTTTGGTCAAAAGTAATACTTTTGAAGAAATCAAAGGATGTAAGGTGGAAGGATAATAAAGCTGTCATGTCTCTCTTATCAACTTACACAAAAGTAAGAATGTTTACATGTAGATGTGACGGCATCTCATGCGTTATAGACTACAAATTTGCAAAATCTTGATACACAGCACAGGGTTTAGATTTAGAGGTAGGACGAGAAAACAGCATCCAGAGAAGAGCTAAGTTCCATAATCTTGTTATGAAGAGAAACACACAAAAATTATTTCTTTCATGTGATTTTTTTTTTTTTCTCAATTATATATTTCACGGTATGCTATCTGCGGTGAGCTCGAGTTATTATACACCTCTACATCTAGCATAAGGCAGACCTTGTACAATAACTTTCCTAGCTCTATCATGTCTTAGAGTAGCATGATAAAAAAAACTCAAATAAATTATAATACTCGCGGTTCAATAATAATAATAATAATTATTATAATAATAAGAAGGTAGGCTGTTTGTTGGTTAATTGTTAGTAATTTTTTAAAATTATTTTTGTAAACCACCACACTATAAATTTTACAAATGTAAAAATTTACAAAATTCATCTTACTATAAGAATGAAATTTGAATAAAAAACCTCTTCCTCCAACTGCCAATACCCTTCCCACTTGAACTAGACTAAGGCTGTAAAACGAGTTGTATTTTGGTCAACTCTGGCTTGATTTGTTTATAATCAAACCAAACTCGAGCCAAATTTGTTATACTACTTGGTGTTTTTAAATTATTCGCGAGAGTAAATGAATTAAAATTTTTTAAAAAAAAATTAACTATAAATAAAAATTATTTATTAAAAAATTTAAAATAAATTATTTACTAAATGATGATTTTATTATAATAATATATTTTTAAATATTTTTTACTTTTACTATGAACAAAATTTTATTTATTATATATCTAAGACTAAATTATTAATATATTAAAATTATTAGCTAGCTCACGAGCTCTTATTCGAACTTATTTACCAAATTTTATATAGTTTGAATTTAATTCATTTATTAAATGTACTTTAATATATAAATTTAAATAAATTATTATCAAGCCAAACTTTAAGTAGTTTGCTAGTGGATTAGCTCGTTTACAGCCTTAAACTAAACCATCAGTGTGCACAATGCCTTTTTTCATGCCAATTAAGTAGCAATGCTTGCTAAAAAACAAAAAAAAAAAAAAGCAAGCTTGCCTCTCAAAATTTGATGGTTAGATATAAAATCTTAAACTATTAGTCTTCTCTAAGCTCTTCTTTTCATGCCAATGAAGGGCAGCAAAATGCCTCTTTCATTAGGTCCCATGATCTTATAGGTTCAAGCCCCACCATTATAAAAGTAGATATTAATTGAATTAATTTGTGAGCATGGTTTGATTTTTTTATCAACTGTAATTGTATACTCGTAGAAATAATTGCTGACTAAAAAGATATGATTTGATTGTATTTATGATTTAATTTAGTGTTTTATTACCTCTTTGGAAAAAATAAAAAAGCACTTATTTTGAGGTATGTTATTCATATTTATTTTCCAACATTTAGCCTTGGATGAAGCAAAATGCACTTTCAAACCTCAGGAAAGATATAATCTGAAGTTTGAAACTTCTAATGTATCACTTTTGGTACTTTTTTTTTTTTTTTTTTTTTTTTTGCATAATATCACTTTTGGTACTTTGGGATTGAGATTCTTTGCCCAGATGAAACTCATGTAAGGAGGAAAAGAAAAATAAAAAACAATGAAGGAATCTGTGTCTTCCATATGATGCCAAACTATTTCATCATCTTTTTCATTTTTCTCCTCCTTTTTCTCTTCTTCTTTTTGTTGTGCACACACATGGTATATTTATCAGAATCGCAACATTACGTAGGTTGCATTCTTTATTTCACATTACTTTATTTCTGCTACTAAATTTTATTTTCAGGCTTAATCTTATCAGAGTCATTTTATCGATTTAATCTAATATTTACATTCATATTTAATCTGATCACAATAAATAGGTATTTGATAAAAATTTAAATTTACATTTAAAGATAAATGATGAAACACTAATTATTAACCAAAAAAAATTGCAAAGGTAATAATTAAGTGGCATTAGCAAATAGATGAAAGTTGCTACATTTTTAATCTTTTTTTAGTTCTCTCTATGACTCTATGTTGAAGTAACAGAACAAAATTCCATAGACCCATAATCAAGCAATTCCTCTATCATTTGCTCTATATGGTGATCTTCAAGTTCATTAACTTGTTGCTGGCTGTTCCCAACTTCACCTTCCTCACCAACCCAGTTCCCCTCTGGCCAAGTGGAACATGTTTCTACACTTTTTCCGGCAATGGCATTGCTATTGCTGAATTGGGTGTTAAAATTATATTGCGCTTCATGATCATGTACTATTTGTTTACTATTGGCATTGCTGCTGTTATTTTTCTTGGCAGCTTGTAGTGATGCCATGTGACATTTATGAAGCTTAGCTGCTAATGTTGCTGATAAGAGCTTTGATGATGATGATTGTGGTTCATTTGGATTGTATGGAAAATTTGTTCTTGCTTTTGGTCCGCACATTAATCTTGCTGCTTCATCGTAAGCTTTAGCTGCATCCTCTGCCGTTTCGAATGTGCCTAACCATATTCTTGTCTTCCTGTTGTAACCCAAAAAACAAAAATTGAAAACGTTTCTTTTAGTACAAGGAATGTATAATGTTGCACTACAAAGAAAATTAAGGCCTTTATGAATAAGAAGAGACGTTTCTTGAACAAAATAAAGAAACGTTTCTTGATGTGCATAGACGTGAGCTATTATTAAGTAGATTAACATAAGAAAGAAGTGAAATTTACAGCAGAGGATGACGAATTTCAGAAACCCAAGAGCCCCAATGCCTTTGACGGACCCCACGGTATCGCTGTTGAGGTCTAGCCATGGTGAAGGAAAAGAAACGTTTCGATTAAGTGGATGTGATCAATGTGTTTGTGAAAAGTCCTGAGAGAAAAATGAAGTTGTAGGAGCAGTGGAGGGAGAGAGGTTGGTTGGAGATGGCAGAACTTATGGAGGTTTATATAGGCATCTTTTGCGGCCTTCTGGCAATCAATTTAGTCTATTTAGAAATTGGGTGGGGGCCATTGAGGCCTTGTGGTCCCATATATTATATATATTTTCTTTTGTTATCTTTGGTTTACTGTTTAATGTCTCTTTCACATGGGCAGTAAATATGATATGGATAGGCCTTTTATGTATTGGCAACACAATTTTAAATGAATAACAATACCATATGAAATGATTTTCAAAATTATTACAAGTACATATTTGCATTTTCATATAGCATATACTATAGAAGAGACAAGTGGAGTATACCTTTCTTAACACTAAAGTTCCTTCAGAAGTATTATACTTTTCTTTAGTTTTGTACACTTTTTGTTTTCAAATTAAATGGAGAGGATCAAACGGAATAACATATTAGTAAAATGGTATTATTATTTAAAATTATTGTAAAAAATTTCGAATTATACTAATTATTTTTTAAAATATGGTAGTGAATCAGAAGACACTAATACGTGGCTCACATCACAATAATTACCAATCCATATGCCACAATGTAAGGCAAAGGCAGGCACAAACCAAAGTTTCTATTTATGTAATTTAATTTTAAGCCCATGCCCTTTCTTAATCTCTCTCACCTTGGGCTTCTTGCAGGCAAGTAGCTGCTATATTTGACCAAAATCCCTTTTTGTTGCATTAGACAATAAGAATGCATGCAAAAAAAATTGAAAACGATGTTGACATCAAGCCACATGCAATTGCCATTTTCATTTTGCAACAAAATTGATTGCCAAAGCACAAAGTTCTAGCTAGACACCAAAATGCATTTTGAATGAACTTGGATGGTTGATATAACATATTGATAGCTTGCATCATGTATATATGATGGAGTAGTTTTTGCATCAACTTGCTCAATATTACTTAAATTATATTGATGATATGAGTAATTGGTGCATGACCTAGAGGTCTAGCAAGGTTTTAGTTAACTGACCTATATGTACAATATTTTTTTTATTAATTAAAAAGTAAGATGAATTAAGTGTCCATTGATTATATAATAAGGACAACTCTTATTATGTTTTATGTTTTTAATTATTATTGTATAATAGAAATAATCTTTTTTTTTTCTAATTAAGTTAAGTAGAGATTAATTTTATAATTCAACAACCACAATACTTGAATCATTATATTTTATAATGAGCTTGAAAAAATTAACTACTAAACTATTTCTCATTGGCTATATATCGCATTCTCTTGTTACCTAGCAGACTAGCTAGCACCTTGTGAATGGCATTTTTTTTCTTTTGTGCTTTTAAATATTACCCATCATTGTTAAAAGAAACATATATAAATATTTGATCTCTCTTATAGGTCACATAGATATGTAGGAGCCCCAGGACTATGATATAGAGGTCACCTTATAAAGTAGTAATAAATTAATTATAATACACTGAGAAAGTAATTTTTGAATGTATAAACTATATGCGAAAGTCTTTTAAACATATTTAGAAAACTAAACTAATCAAAATACATAAAAAGTTTACATCCAGCACCACATGACCATTAACCCAAACAAATCATAATTATAATAGGCATGTAATACCCACATGCATATGCCATGTCCAAAGATGGGAACGGGTACTTGACCCGTCTAACCTCCATTATAAATGTTATGCTAATGGATTTAAAATTAAAATTCGATTTAAGTTTGGGTCATATTATTTTTAATTTATATTTTATATAAGAATTATTGGTACCAAAAATCACAATCTTTTCTACCTTTTGCATATTTATAGCAAACTTTAAAACTTGAGAAAATTAGTCCAATTGAATATATTATTTACAATTTTAGCACAATTACAATTTGATCAATATATGATATTTATGATAAAGTAGCTAATCTCTATAACAATTGTGCTAAATTTATAAATAATAAATTAATTTGTGTTGAAATTGTAAATAATATATCAAATTGCATTAGTTTGCAAAGTTTTAAAGTTTAGTATAAATTTATAAAAGGTCGAAAAGGTTGTGATTTTTTATACCAATTTACATTTATATAAAGTACATTAACTTTTGAATTTATATGCTTATTTTATGAGAAAAAAAAGAATAATTTAACTAAAAATATTCATAAAATATTATTAGGTGATATAAAATAATTAAATAAAAATTAATAAATTATATGTTTATTTTTTAGACATCGGGTCAGGGATGGGTATCGCAGAACCCGGCCCACCCCAGATGCATTATATATATAATTATTAATTTAGGCTCCGTTTGTTTACGGAAAATATTATGTCTCTTGAAAAATATTTTTCAAAAAAAATATTTTCCAGAAAAATATAATATTTTTTTATGTTTGACTACAACACTAGAAAAATAGTTAAAAAATATTTTTAGTATTTAGTTTACAATAGATTTTTTCCTAAATTATACAATATTACATATAAATGGTAACATTATTTTTAATTTTTTTTTTCTCTCTTTATATTTGATAAGCATTCAAGTCTTGGAAAATAACTTCCCGTTTTCAAAATGGGAAGTTATTTTTCCATATTTTTAAGTTATTTTCCTTTGACTAATAACTTATTTTCCTTTGACTTATTTTATTTTGGTAACCAAACATTAGAAAATAAAGGAAAATATTTTCGGGAAGAATATTTTCCGTAAATAAACGGAGCCTTAATCTGCAAAACTTGAAGAAAAATATAAATATCCATAACATACAATAATATGAATATAGCCTATAACGAATTTGCTTACTAACGATACATTTGTATATATAGGCTCAAGCATTTGGATAAAAATATGGATGTGTGTGATATATAGGTCGATAAATATGTGTGTATATATAAATATATACGCACATATGCATGATAAAAAAATTTATCGTAATTATACTTCTAAAATAAAACTAAATGATGAAATTACTATTAGGTTTTTTTGGCATCAATCATTTACATAAGCTATAAATGATAGCTAGCATAGTGGAGAATATTTTATGTTATCCTTTATAAATAATTGCATAATTTTTCCTTTCATTCAGTAGGAATGAATTTACTATTATTAGTATATATTTTTTTATCAGAAATTGAAGAGATATATATAATAATTTGATCATATAATAGTGTACGTGGGGATAATGAGTACATAACATATGATGGCTTATATTTTTCTTAATGGCAACAGATCATTGGATAGATAAATATTGGACATTGCTTCTACTGGTAACAACTTTGTATTATAAGAACTTGTAATTAACTAAGGTAATTTAATTGATATAGTCCTAAATTGACTACACTTGACAACAACATGCATGGTTAACGTCAATGTTAACTAGCATAAGCACAAGAGAAACTTGTTTCACGAAATCTAGGTCTTTTCTTTAATTAATAAAAGGTTCAAACCATTTAATTATTATAAATGATGGACTATATAATTAATAAGGGTTATCCTTCCCTTTTAAATTAATTTCACAAATTAATAACGATAGAATTTTAATTGTACAACTCATGATATGGACAGAAAAAAAAATTTATTGAACCACTTTCTCATTGACATATTTAGATCTTTTTAATTTTAATTAAGAACCTCTCTCTTGCATACTTGAAAAATTAAATGAAGACCTCAAGTTATTTTAGATAATTTTGACTATCTAATTATTCTCTTAATTATGATAATCGAAATGATTATTATTATGCAAGTAATAAATTTTATATACTTATAAATAGATTGGTCGAAACAACTTGTATCAAATGGATACCATATCAAAAATTTCAAACCTTGGTTATAAAAAAATATATATATACTTTGTTTTTTTCTAATTTGAACCTGAGTTGGATTCAAACAAATCCACAAGGACAATATATATCTAATAACAATTATTTAATATGACTGTGTACACTACAACACTATAGCATGAATTTGGAATATCGTTTAAGTAATAAAGTCTTTGCTAACTGATCCAATGGTTGTTGGCTTTCAAATGCTTTTCATTTGGTAGAAAATCAACCAACAACGACATCCCTATAAGGAAAATTTGTATTGTTTCCATTCTTACAACGACATTTATAGAGGAACCCAACGATCCAAAAATAATGAGTTAATAAGCATGATGTAGAGGTGTCCATCTTTTAGGAACAAAACTAAACAAGCCAACATGAAAATCTCAAAAAGCAACGATCAAATTTGATTAAAATTTCAACATCTAATATAGGAATATACAAGAGGAACAAATGGTAAACCAAAAGACATTGAATTGTAGTAGGAAGGGCTACAAGGCTTGAAAAGGCATATGTGTTGTGTGACTGACTTAGGAAAAAAATAAATAAAGGTGAAGATAACGCGTGCTATGATAATCATACATAAGTCCAAAATCATATAAAGGCAAATATTTGCTATGAGAAAATAAAATCATCTTTCTATTTATTTATTTTGGATTTATATAATATGTAATGTGTTCTTTTCTTGAAATTTACTCAAAGTAGTGGAAAAGACTTGTGTATAATGCACACTCTAATCAAGTTCCAAAGTTTTTTTTTTATTATTTTTTACTTTTTGTTATTCTCCTTGTTGCATGCATAACATTAACAAAATTGTATGATATGGTGGACCCATCCTTTTGTGTTAGTGGGTTACAATTAAACATATTGAGCTAATTTAACGAACACATCCTTTTCAAAAATAAATAAATACATAAAGAAAAGAAATATTTACAAGCTCATCATTTATAATCTATCATATATGAGATTTTTTGCTCTTGAAATGTCGTTCAAATTTTTTTTTTGGTCGAGGTGGCTTATTCCCGTGCCACGGATGGGGGAAGAGGCAGGGGAGTGGGGTTTGAAATCACGCTCTCAACTTGAATGTCACTCACCTTGGCCATTTTGGTTAAACAAAGAGGACAATTATTCTTCAAAATTAGTTAAATATACACTGATCATGGATAATCATCACACCTCTAAACTTAGATGAATTTGCTGATAGGTTTCTCCAACTGGTACAATAAAATTTCACACCTTTTTCTGATGGAGTTGAATAAAAATTTCTTCTGTGTTCTGCTTTTTATGTTTTCAAAGAAGCTTTGCATATCTTATCTTATTTCATTACCTTAATTTGGTCTTATATATTGGCCTAATCTCCAATAGATATTTCAGTCAATAAAGCATAAATTAAACCAAATAAAAAAACTGCAACCCATTAGCATGATAGGCCATTGACTACAAGCATAATCACCATATTCAACGAGGGAAAAAAAAACTAATCATTCTTAAAGTAATTTTACAGCCGTTTAGTTATATAACAAGCAAGATTATTGAGATCACAAGACTAACTTGATCGTTCATGAACCATTAAAAAAAAAAAAACTGAAACAGTAAAAATAAGGAAAAAAATCCTTGAAAGCATCTACATAAAATCACTTGAATGCGAGATTTGACTTTCCAGCATAAGATAAGATCCTGAGATGGATTTTCTTTGCATGAAAAACATAACAAAGATTAATAAATGATAACAAGCCTTAGAATTCTTGTCAAGGATTAGATCAAAACCTAACTGGCAACTATCAAAACTCACTGTACATACATGTCAATCAAACTTTTGCCGCCTCACTGCACGGGATGATGAGTAGTTATGATCCAAAAACCGGTGTGAAAAACATGCGCCTACATCAATTTGATCAACTTGATCTATAACAGCAGACATCGACTTCTCTGCTCACAATTTGCAAAACCAGCTAGGTCAAAAATACATATTGACAAATAGGATGAAGGGAAATGAAAAAACCATCCATGACTCTCCTTGTTTCAAGTAAAAAAGAACAGGCAATATTTCCTAATATGACGTGCAGCTTTACTTTCTACCACTTGCTCCAACTCGTGGCTTGCCTTTAACCTCGGACTCCTGTCCAGAAAGAAAAAGAGCAATATTGAATAAAATGGATGCAGCATGTTTCTATAGGTTAGTTAAAAATAACAGATCGTACAACTTGAAAGTAATGATGCATTTAAGTTTAGATGTTACCTGTGGCAAATGCAGATAGATACTGGTCTTTGCGGTTTGTGGGTTGTGGTTTTCCGCACCCTTACTCCAGTCATAGCACACCTGCAGGGGAAAAAGACGAATTACGTGCCGTCCTCTTCATTAACAATTCTGTATCTTTGACTATAAAAAGAATCAGTATATGGGGAATTAGGGATAAAAATGGTCAAATTTTCCTGCGAGGTATTAATCAATGCAGACAAGCCAATGACACAAGAAGAATTCAAAAGATTTCCCTCTCTCTCCTTTTAAAAGATTATAAATACATTTCAGCACTAGAACAGTGCTGGAAGAAACTACACCTATCACTGTGTATGTATATTGAAATTAACTCTTGTGCCTACTTTGCAAGTGTTTCTTAGAATGGGCATAGGGCAATAATTTTTAATTGCTACTACTTAATGACTTTCACTCATCAGAAAGTGTATTCATGTGCAAAAGAGATGCAAGAGTGCAATGAGTATTTGCTAGGAGTACAATCACTCGCCAACAATGGCATTACCGAATATGCAAAAATTGAGCCATCATTGTTGAAAGTACTGCATGGTATTGGAAAAAGGCACCGTGCCATGGCCTGAAAATCATAAAAGGAACAAATCATCAACTGCAGAGTATAATCCAACATCTCAATAAGAAAACAGCAAAAAGTAGTCACGATTAAGCCAAGGCAGTTTGTTTCTTAGGCGTCACATTAAAACACCATTGATAACTTAACAAAATATAGTCCTAATGTCAAGTCCAACAAGAATGCAAAAAATTTCTATGACAAACTATAGGGACAAAGGACGAACTTAATAGAAAGTATATTGGTCACACATCAAGACAAATAGACAAATATACACTGACTTAAACCTGAGAAATATCTTATTAATAGGTTATGCAAGGAATATTGCCCAAGGTTCAATGAAAATGAAAACCATAAAGCAATCAGCCACCAGCTAAACTGTGAACACAGTAGTAGCCTAGCAGCTAGGGGTGAGCACGGTCCGGTTCGGTTCGGAGAATGCAATTCTCCGGAATTGCTCCATACTATCGGAGATTTAAAAATCAAAACTCCGGAATTGCTCTAAATTTTCGGTTCGGGACAGTTCGGAGATTAAAAATTTCGGTTCAGTTCGGTTCGGAGATCGGTTCTTCTCCAAATTAAAAATTTCGGTTCAATTTGGTCCAAATTATTTAGCTTGTCATATATACTCTAGAATTGTAATATAAAACTACGTAATTTTATCAAAAAACTATGTAATTTTACCTAAAATTATATAATTTAATTTTTTACTTATATATTTAAAATTAATA
>CATIWO010716268.1:0-17192 GCA_949673435.1 Macaranga tanarius | reverse complement strand
GGGATTTCTTTTCAAAAAGTAGACAAACACATGAACCAGTAACTTCCAGATCGGTTACTGCTACCTCAGCATTTGATACCTCTTGAAAATAAGTACCCATAGTATTTTTCCTTTTTTGATTTTCTTCTCGTAAAAGCTCCTCAAACTCACTAACCTTTGTAGCTAGTTCATAAAAATCATAAAATTCTATGCCTTGAAATTTCTTTCGTAACTCAATATTCAGGCCCTTTTGAGCCATTTTCACATACTATGACTCAGGGAGAAATATTTTACACCTATTCCTCATCTTTTTAAACCTTGCAATAAATAGGTCTGTAGTTTCACCAACCCTTTGAGTCACCCTTGATAGCTCTACTATGCACACCTCAGGTTCAACCCGAAGGAACTGTGTATGAAACTGTCGCTCCATCTTCTGCCAAGTAAAAATAGAATTCCTGGACAGTGTAGCATACCATGTGAAGGTTGCACCTATCAAGGTATTAGAAAATAACCTCAGACGGTAATTAAAAAAATTCTTATAATTAGCTAATTCACCACGCTGGATTATGAACTGTGTTATGTGTTCTAAGGTGGACTTCCTATCTTCTCCAGAGAATAATGAAAACTCAGGAATGTGATAGTCCCTAGGATATGGGTTGTCTCTGTCAATTACATTAAGATATGGCTTGTGAAATTTAGGATGGCTAATCTGACGTAGCCAAGGACCATACAATTCCTGCATAACATCCCTTACAGTATCTAAATCAACTCCTCCACCTCTTGGCGCTTAAGGTAATGGTATATAAGGCTAAGGTATTGCATTTGGCCCTTAAAGAAATGGTAAGTTGCTTGGAGGAAATGTCATATGTCCTTGGGGTAATGGAATTTGCCCTTGGCGAATATTTCTCCCCGAGCCTCTTTCCTGCTGATTAGTCTCCATATTATAAATCCCAGGTTGCAAATTAGGATTTGTCCTGCCAAACATTTGGTTATTAGGAGTTAATCTAACAAAATTAGCACCTTTACCAATATTACCATTTCGAGCAGTGTTTAGATTAGTTCTTTTACCAGATTCTTCCCTCCTATATAGGAGAATGTACCTTTCTTCCACCAGATTCTAGACTCCAAGTCTAGCAGTAGATGATGAATTTCTAGTATCTCCTTGGAGTTGCCCTACTACACTTGGGGATGTGTTTTGTTTCAAGCTCTCATTCACTTTGGTGAATGAGGCATTACTTTTCTGTAGGGTAGCACTTATCAGAGCTAATGAATTTAAAACGTCTTTTATTCCATCCGCGAGGATGGTTCGGGCATCTGAGCCCTCAGTTATAGTTGTAGTAGTATCAATAATTTCTATTTTCTGGCCATCAGAGCCAGTAGTGCCCCACTTAAGGATTAAGTATGCTCATGAGGTACCAGATTATCATGTTGTTCAGTGTTATCACCAGTAGTATTTACTGGTAGGTTATTGGTAGAGTCACTAATGTCAGAGATGTCTTTTTCACTTCTAAGTCTGGTCATCCCGTTAGAATGGGTCCCACCGAGCATACCAAAAGATTGTTGGTGCAATTTTTAGCAAATTGGATTTTACGAGCGTGCCAAGGAAGATTAATTTCCTAATTTGATGAATACTGACTTCTTTCAGATAATTGTGGATTCCCAAACGCCTTTACCATAATTTACTTGAGTTCCAAGGATGTAAAAGTTTATACATGATTGTAAATGGCAAATTGTTACTGGAGGCAATGGTAATTTGACTAAAGAAAATGATAAATGAGCTCAAGGTAATGTTGTAGGTAATGATAAAAAGCTAAAGGTAATGCTGGAGGTAATGATAAAAATCTAAAGGTAATAACAATAAGCTTAAGGAAATTAAAATTGTATTAAAATAGTAGTAATACAAAATTTGCTTGAATAAAAGCGTAAAAATGCTATAAGCTAGAGGAAATGACTATTAAAAAAATTCCCAAAAATTAGATTTATTGAATGTTGATTTGCTGATCGTTATTGATTGTTGTTGTTGATGTTGATTGGATTCGTTGTCTTCATACTGCTGCTTGCCTTCGTTTTATAGCCCACGTACTTGGTGCATAAGCAAATTTCTCTTGAATGCTGCCATAATTACCTTCAATGACTCCTGTAACTTGTACCTCTTGGATTACCTCCAGTAACTCTACAGCCTCTACTTGATTTTTCTAGTTACCTCCAGAAGCTTCTTACTTCAACTCAATGATTTTTTTCCCCAAGCAACTTTGAATGGGCTGGATTCTGATATTGGGTTTTACTTAGGCCTTGATTTTAATTGCAAGTCTAAAATTATATTTGGTATGCCTTTTCCACGGTCTTGACCTACATGTCAGCTTGACTAGGGCCTAAAGTACAATGAAAGTTATATGCTCCATACTTTTTAGCATGTTTGATAATGTCCCCCTCTTTTTTATACCTTTCCCTTTCCGACATTACCATTGCCATCGTACATGCTAAATCTGTAGCATCTATATATACCATTAGTGGTGCTGGCTGATTTGGAACATGCATTGGCATCATCAGCTGCAGTGGTTGATGGTTATTTCATGCTCTCCTAGGCACATTCTCAAAAATTGAGATAAAAGTAATCGGTATAGAACTATCTTGTTGACTACATGTTCGAGTATTATACATTTCATTCCTCTCATTGCTAGCTAATCCTAATGATAGGAGTGATTCTCGTGGAAATGCTCGACTCCTAGTTGAGATATTATTTAACTCAACCAACTCAGCTCTATTACCGTAGATGCCATATCCTCTATCTCTACTTCGACCTCTACCACGACCATGACCATGACGACGACCTTGACCTCCTATATGACCACCTCTAGTTCTTGCCATCTTTCTGAAATTTAAAGTTAATATATTTCAATAATTCTTTCCATAAAAACTCAAATCATTACTAATATCCACCAAGTTTAATATTTCTTAGTGTCTACAGAACCTAATAACCTAGAGCTTTGATACCAATAAAATGTAACACCCCTCTCCATACATACTTCCACCAAAATACTCATCTGACACTAGTATGAATAGAAAGGAATATTACCTAAAGACTATTAAAATAATCTCTTAATATCTTTATAATAAAAGGATATTCATATTAAACAATAGCATTAACTTAAATGATAAATACACCATTGGCATTATATCTTTAAAATAATAATATGATGGCAAGTTACATTCTTTAATATGGCATATCATATATATATATATATATATATATATATATATAAATATATAAATCAGTACATTAGTGACCTATCACCAAATATTTTTGTCCACATATATGCCTCCACAAATACATATAAATAAGAGTAGCTGATGCCATAAAATAGATTTAAAAAAATACATATTTCTATGCCCTGACATTTCTCTCTGGGTAAGTTTCTGAACCGACCAATAAAAGGCGCATGCAGAAGAAGACCACAACAGCCTAGCCAAGACCATCATAGATCACCCAAATCTAGCATCAAAGAGTACTCAGTAAAGCTTTGAGGGTGTAGTTTGGCAATAGCGCAAAAAAGACCAAAAAGATTATGCATGCTCTATACATCACACCCAAGTCAGTGTGATCTAAATGTTAGTAGTGGTCTCATAAAACACATAGAAGGTAGTACAAATACTATTAAGGTGCTTCTCTAATAGTATACATATGAACAACTGCACCTATAGGCTCTACAGTAACTCTAAAAGTCAGCTCTGTATCTACATTGTGGCGTACTATGTACTTAACCAAAGACTCTGCCTCCGTAACCCCATATGTCATGGTGGTCTATTGAACAGCCATACCGGCAAATCTAGCTACACTATACTAATTACCTAAACTTAAAGCAGTTTTACAAATAAAAGGTGTGAGTAATTTTGTAGGAAAATTATCCAGTGAGTAGACAATAATAACAATAAAACTCAACCACCAAAATATCACAACCAATAATCCAATAATTAAAATATAAATAAATAAATGAAATTTTTTTAAAAAATAAAGTATTAGTATTCAAGTGATTGTCGAGTTCGAAGAATGTGTGTACTTAATTTCATTTATTTTTATTATGATGATCATATTATTGGGTTCAACATTTATAATCCTATCGTACAAATGTTCGTTGTACGTACTAGAATTTATCTTTCAATTTCTTGTTTCAAAAATTTATTCATCACGTTCTTTCTATAGTATATTATACTTTACTGAGTTTAATAATTCATATCATTTTCTTTTATAACTATTGATTTTACAATATACCATCTCACCACATTATTTTATCACTCTAATATACCATTATGATCCACATATCCCAATCCTCAGTATTACAACTGAAGCTTTTCATACAGTCCATACTGACTATATCTCACAACAGCATTTCTCAATAATTTCGTATGCATACTTATAAACCACATAGATTCACTCCAAAAGAATTTCTAAATTCATGCCTTGTCCTAAAGACAGTTATCATTAGGTTGGCCAGCTCACTCTCAACTATACTCAAACATATACATGTATATATATATATATATATATACATTTGTGTATAAGATGTATACGTTTTTATTACCATAATGCATTATAAATTTATAACAACTCAATTCCATTATCATTTGGAATATCATTTGCTTTGGTTTATTTTCATATGTTTAATGCTATATTTACTCAGTTTGACGTAACTTTAACTATGATTTTAGTCTCTATGTCTGAGACTTAAGAATTCATCCATATTACTCTATATATCTCTAATTCAATTCCCCATAGTATAGATAACATGTTCGATTTAACCCGTTTTGATTCAGTCATAGCAATTCTAGTGTTTATGTGTATTTATACATGTTTCTGGATGAGTTTAAGTTCAAAAATTTACATTTAACTCTATTTAATTCACAAAATTTAGCCATAGAGGCGCCTTCTTAGTACAAAGGCGTCGCCATAGTGCCATTGAGGCATCGTCTCTATACTGAGGCACCTTCTTTACTCATTGAGGCGTCGTCTGAACACATCACATACGCGTTCTGCACTCAAAATTTGATAGAACTACAACAAAAAATCTAAGTTTTTACCACTCATTGTTTCATAAAACCTCACAATACATATTTCAGCTATTCTAGCTCATGTATAACTTAATAATATACACACTAAACTTTAAATTCATACAATATTACTACATTCAAATCTTCACAATTTGCATTGAAATCAAGAAAACCAACTAAAGGAAGGTTCGCTCACAAGATTCAATACTTGTTTTCTCTAAATTCTTGAAGGCAAAAATACTAGCTATAGTGCTACATCTCTATCTTCTCCTTCTGCTTCCAAAAGCTCTTCCCTTTTTTTCTCTTCTTCTTCTTCTTAACATTGTTCTTTCAATTTGGTCTTTGATCACTTTTAATTACATTCAAATTTTCTAAACTTAATTTTATTTTCATTAAATCTTTCAAATCAAATTCACCTAAAAATAGTACTCAATTATATTTAATTAAATCTTAAATTCTATTAAATTTCATTTACCCAATTCTGAGGATATGAATGTTACAGTTTAATTTAGCTAACTTAGGTAGCTGATATAAATTTTTTCTCATTTAGCTAAATATTAGGTATTTGGTGAGGTTTCTAAATCAACAGCTATAGATGTTTTTAGCTGAAATAGTTGAGCTGATAGCTAATTTAAATTTATTTTTTATTTAGACTATATTATCCTTATTTAAAATAATCAGTAACTACTAAAATTATAAATTAAATATATATAATTAGTTTTTCACAATCCATAATAAAATAAATATTATTTTAAATTATAGTTAGCAATTAAATAATCGTAATATTTATATGTATAATATTTTTTAACAAATTATATTAATAAGATTTATATTTTAAAGTTAATATTCAAATAATTTCTATTAATAATTTTAATAATAAATAAGTTAAAGATGATAAATTATTATTTATTATGATATACTCATTTAAATAAATTAATAATTAAAAAATATTATAACAAATGTATCAAATTATATTTAAAAATAATTTACACAATGATCATTTGACATACTACAACAACAACTAATGAATTTTCACTAAACGATTCATATTTATCATCTATCAGCTACTAACTAACCGCAATAGCTATCAGCTGAACCAAACAAGCTCTTAGTCTAAAGCTTGGGCCCAACCTAGTGATGGGCCGGAGAAGATAACTACAAATTGCCTAAAAAAAGCAGAAGATAGAATTAGTCAAATGGAAAATCAAATATTTTAATCATAAAATAAATATTTTAAATTTAATTAGAAAATTAAATAATTTAATTTATTCTAATTTAAACATAAAATTATTCTCGAAAGAACTACACCATTTTGTTATTAAATAAAAACAATTACTGAAAAATACAATTAAAATAAATAGAAAGAAGTAATGGATTTTTTATTTTATGCCATATTAATTTATTTTTATTCATTATGTTTTTTGTAAGATAAAATAACCATGAAATTTCGGAGCTAATAGAATTATATTTTCAGCTTTATTTCATTATTCTTTTGGAAATTATTTATTCTAATTATTTTATATTTTTAATAATTTGGTATGAAGTAAATAAATCTCATTACATTTCTATTGCTATTTTCATGACCTTTGTATCTATTTTACTTACGATACACGCAAATGATCATTCGTCATGACATTCATTATATATGTATTATATTGTAATCCAGTTGTAATTCCAATACCAACATTTTTTAAACCTTCTAATTATAAATCATGTTTCCTGAAAGATTAAGGTTGTGGTAATAATGATTATTTTTAAAATTTTTCTACCTACTCATAAAATAAAAGCTAAACGATATCAAATTTCACATGAGAAGAGCTCGCCTATTGCACATGCAGGAAACATGCTTCAATCACTAAAAATCATTATATAGGAAGCCATCAATGATAAAAAGAAGAGTTTTCCAATGCTTCATTTAGTTTTGGTCATGTCCAATTGTTTTCCCATAGCATTTCCTGTTTTAACATAGGAACTTTAAATAAAAAAGTTTAAGGGAAAAGTATAAAAAATACTATCAAGTAGTTTCAACCATTAATCACTTTTTAGCCTGTGTTGTTTTAATCATAACAAATTAGTATTTTGTGCTTCAAATTTTTAGTAAATAAAGTCAAATTATCTATCATTATTAAAAATAATAATGACGTGGTAAAGCGTATTTTAGTCATATAACTTTTTTTAAAAAATAAGAAATATTTCTGTAGTTTTATATTCTATTTTGTGGTTTATTTTGACAACAAATTAGTACCCTCTTTTATAATATTAAAAAAACAATTTATTTATTTATAATAAAAAATATGAAAAATATTTATAGATAATTTTTTAGTGGCTCAATCAAAAATTAAAAAATTTTTATATAATTTTATAAGAATATAATTTTTTATTTTATATACATATATTAATTTGATCAATTTAAAAATTTATGTTATTGATGCAGAATTAATAATTTTATAATAAATAATAAATAATATTCAACTTTAAATTTTATGTATTTTTAATTTAATTAATTTAAAACTTATGTTATAAAGAAATTATTAATAATTTTATAATAATTAGAATCAAAAAAATTTTAAAAATTATAGCTTCATAATTATAATACACACACATCACACTCACATAAACACACACACACACACACACACACATATATATATATATATATATATGTATGTATGTATGTATGTATGCGAGTGTGATGTATATTTGTATATATTTGATGTGATGCTATGATAGTAAGAAAATAGTACTTGCCCTTTTTGCTTCAATTTGAACATTTTTATTGGTATTTACTATTTTTAGTTGCTTAATTTATGAATAAAAAATCATCAGAGAGTATTTAACATGTGAATTATTGATAATATAACAAAATTTTCAGTAATTTAGATGAACATTGATCATTAGTATTTAAATTTAAGATATATCCCAATTTTAAAGATAAATATATTAATTAAAATATTTTTTAATTATGTATAATATGTCAAACATTCACGAACAATTCAATTAGAAAAGAAATTGAAATGATAATTGTCAATAATTCTCCTCCAATTGGATCCAATATTTTTTTTTATTTTTAATTGTACTACTATAATAGTGAGAAAACGATACTTGCTCTTTCTGGTTCAATATGAACATCTTTATTGGTATTTAATTTTAATTATTATAAAATTATTAATAATTTATTAATAATATAAGTTTTAAATTAATTAAATTAAAAATAGATAAAATTCTAAAAAATTAAATATTATTTATTAGTTATTATAAAGTTATTAATATTGTAATGACATAATTTTTTAAGTTCATTATATATATATATATATATATATATATATATATATATATATAATATATTCTTATAAAATTATATAAAAATTAAAAAAAATTGACTAGACCATTAAGAAATTATTTATAATTTTTATTTTCATATTTATTATTATAAATTAATTAATTATTTATTTATTTTTTGATATTATAAAACAGGGTACTGATTTATTATAAAAATAAACCACAAGTCATAATATAAAACCATGACTAAAATACATCTTGTCGCGTCATCACTTTTAACAGTGTTAAATGTTTTGACTATATTTGCTAACGGTTTATAGTACAAGGTACCAATTTGTTAGGGTTAAAACCATAAATTAAGAAGTGATTAGGGTTGAAACTACATGATACTTTTTTATACTTTTCCCAAATTTCAATATATAAGAAAAAAAAAAAAAAAAGCTTCTGTTGATGTATATATTACAATTCCTACATTCTTATTCCCTAAATAGAATAACAAAAGAATATAGTTAAATTTTATGACCAAAATAAGCATAAATTAATGAGACAAATTAAATACAAAAATGCTAGTAGCAATAGATACAGAAGATTAACAAAAATTGAAGAAAAATATATATTGCTCCGAAATAATATCATTTGTTTTATATAAGTATTTTGTTATATAACATATATACACATGATATTGTAAAAATTGCAACTAAATATATGTTTTATAATTAGAGGGGGAAAAAGTCATGAAACTTGAACTTTTGTACTTAAATGCTTTTATTTGTTCTAAATATTTTTTAAATATATAATTTTAATTAATTGTACATAATAAATATATATTTTTTAAACAGTTTTAAGCCGTGATGACTCTTGGGCGAGCGAAGGGGGTCGAATCTCCGCCCTCTATTTGGATAGTAAATCTTGAAGTTTTTTACACCTCACACAACGGAAAAGAGTAGAAATGGAATTTAAACCGCTACCTCCAAATGGACATCCTATACCCTTTACCACTACATCTAATTGGCGTGGTTTTACATAATAAATATTTGTACCCTATATCTCAAAATATATAAATGTCAGATTCATCTTGGCGTATGCGTGCTTGTTTGAAATTATAATATAAGCTATACAGGCCAATTATGACCACATACTCGTAACACGTGTGAGGTGATTGTAGCCATGGAAAATTCGACTTCAAACATGACTTTATTAGATGTTAACCAAAGCTTAGTACTGGCTATGTCCCAGACTCCATTTTATTCAATGTGTTTCTTTGAACACAGCCCAGTTAGTACCACGGGAAGGCACAGCGGCCGCCGTCCTTCCTGCCATCTCCAACCACAAATATCAATTTAAAATACAATTTTTACAATAATTTTATTCTAACTCATTATATTATTTTTAACACTAAAAAAAAATTTTCTATATATTTTTTTTATCTCATTTTATAATATTAATACATTTACCACATTACATTCATATTTATATTCTTTGTAAAAAATTCATCCAACAATAATATATTTTATTATTTATCAGTTATGTAAAAAATTAGTAAATTTTTCATTTTTTTTATTATATGTCATATTTAGTATACAATATATTAACTAAAAATAAAATTACATATACAACTTAAAAATTAAATATTGCATTCAAAAATTAATAATATAAGAGTACAATTTTCACAATATTGATAAATATTTCAACAACATTTATACATATTCATGTCTCTGAATTACTAAATTTCTCCCATAAATACTCAATTTATTCATTACGAAGTGCAATGTGTGCGTCTTTATTCTTGATTTGCCTATCTCGAGCGAGAAATTGTTAAAATCAAATATTATCATATACTACCATTTTAACTTCCGACATTGGTGCTTCTGCTTCCCTTTGTAGCCTATCCTAGACAGCTATGGAAGCTGCTAGCTATCTTCTTACCATTCTTTAGTAGCCTGAGATGAGTTCGACACCTGAAGGAAATGGAGAAAGCCCTTCCAGAGATTCATATGAAACATGTTCTTGCAAACAGCCTACTCATGAAAAGATAAAATTTCTCATCCCATGCACGAGATGAGACAGTTGCTCTAGAAATTTACCATTCTTTAGTAATCCGTAATTATTGCATTTAGATCACGTTTATCTTCGATTATCATATTATGCATAATATGCATGTTGTCATTATGTCATGTAGTACATTTTTTCTCCAAAAATGTAGTAGTCTTGCCATAATTGCAAAACATGATTATAGAACTCCAAACGCTATCTCAACATCCTTTCTACATGCTTATTGTTTCATGACAAAATATTTTTTCTTCTAAGTGCATTGTTCATAAATAGTTTGAACAATATTAGACAATTTCAGGTATATAGAATCAACTAAATAATACGTCATGTTATATTTTTTTTCCTTAGATAACATAATTATTAGGAGGAACAATACTTTGTGCAAGATTGAAAATAAGCTAAGATGATTCTAATACATTAATATCATTATTAGAGCCATGCATACCAAAGTAAGTGTGCCATATCCAAAAATCATAACCTGCTACAACTTTTAAGATAATTGTTGGTGATCCATGATGATCTATATATTACCCGGCTCATGCTATAGGATAATTTTTTCATTTCCAATGCATGCAATCTAGATTGCCCAACATTCTAGGAAAACAATATTGTTCACCAACTTAAAGCAATCTGGTAATGTCAGTAGCATTAGGTAATCTTAGATACCGCTCTACAAAAATCTCTACAATAGTGCGATAAAATCACTTCATACTTTCAATTGTTGTTGACTCGCCAAGTTTGACATATTCACCCGTCATGTATTTGCCAGTACACTATGTGCTAATATCCAAAAATACGGTTGTTACTTCTTATAAAATTAATAACCTGAGTTTACCTAGGCCATCAACTCATTATTGAAAGTAGGAATCATGTTGTTTTACTACATCCACAATATGAAGGAATAACTTTTGAAACATTCGATATTGTCTTCGAAATATATTATCACCATATCATGGATTATCAAAAAAATAATCGTTGAACAAATTACAATCTACAGCTTCCCGATCCCAACAAATCATATATATGATCTGGAACTGATCCACGATGACGATGAGATACCTCGTGATGTAGTTGATGTTCTGTAATATGTCTGATGATTGTATTGTTATTATGTATCATGTGATACAAAATCTCCTCTTCTTATTGTTGTTGTGTAATAAAATTATTCGTCTTTATATTATCATCTTGCATCTTTTAATGAAGATGAATATGACTGAAATGATGACAAAATGATGTCATTATTCATTTTAGAAAATTTTTTTATATATTTTTTTTATACTAGAAAAAACATATTGAGAGGCTAGTATTTATAGAAATAATTATGAACAATTGAAATTATAGTGTGATTCAATCCAACGGTTGAGATTATGAAAAAATCCATTCAATAGTTTAAATGAATTCTATAGATAATTTTATTGAATTTTTTTGAAAAACGTGTGAAGGTGATAAAATTATAGTACGATTCAATCCAACGGTTGAGATTATAAAGAAATCCATTTAATGGTTTAAATGCATATCTGCAGATAACTTTATTAGCTTTTTTAAAAAAGTATATTAAGATGAGAAGATTATAGTATGATTCAATCCAATGGTTGATATAATGATAAAGTCCATCCAATGGTTTAATGAATTCTGCAAGGAATTTTATTGGCTTTTTTTGAAAAGTATGTGAAGCTGATAAAATTATAGTACAATTCAATCCAACTGCTAACATTATAAAGAAATCTATCCAACGGTTTAAATACATTTTGCAAATAACTTTATTGAATTTTTTTGAAATGTATGTGGAAATGATAAGATTATAAAACGATTCAATTTAACGGTTGACATTCTGAAGAAATCCATCAAATTGTTTAAAATGCATTCTACAGATAACTTTAGTAATTTTTTTTGAAATGTGTGTGAAGATGATAAGAATATAATACGATTCAATCCAACAGTTGAGATTATTAAGAATTCATCCAATGGTTTAAATGCATTTTGTAGATAACTTTATTGTATTTTTTCAAAAATAAATTTTTATCTTACATTGCTATAAATAAGAGTCATACATAACTATAGAAAATATATCCTCTAATTACAAACTAATTTATTTTCCAATAATTAACAGATCAAAAATTGTCTATTCAATCATCTGGATATAGTGTTTCTAAAGATGTGCTCTTATGCCAAGTGTATATAAAAATTTCTTAAAATCCAATTATGGGTATTTACCAGTCTTCATATCACTTTTGGTTTTGAATGGAAGACAAATATATATATATAAAAAAAAGTAGTGAGAATTGTGAGGATCGCAGTAAATGCTCTTTCAAGCTCAAATTCAAACTATTAAAAATGTAGTGAGAAAATTGAATGGGTGCATCAAACAAATTGAGAATTTGCATACAAGGGGTTTTTCAAATGAAGATATTATAAGTTTTTCTGTTTAATTAATTTTTTATAATTTATTTTTGTATACCTTTAAAAATTTTACATTATATTTATAAGAATGTGCAGTTACATCAAGCAAAAATATTACTAATACAAGATACCTATTACAAAAAAACTTTTAAATTTAATCACATCTGGCACATAGTTAAATATTTTAAAAAGTTTAAAAATGATGACAACAATCCAAGACAAGGTTTTTGGTCACCAAATGTCAACACTATTTCATTAGGGCCAAAGTGTTCCCCTTCCAATTCTCCACTATCGGGATCTCTTCGATAGTCGCCACTTTTTATTAATTTAGAAGATTCTGATATTGGTGGCTCTTCATGACCTATTGAAGAAGTAAAAAAAAAAGCTAAATTGAAGAGAAATTTTGATGAACAACTGTCAAGTACTATTACTAGCATCAAAGAACAAAAAGAAAAGGTTCTAGAAATGTTAAGAAATGCAAGTTTGGAGAGGCAACAACAACTAAAAATTCAAAATTGAAATTTGGCCCTCAATAAATTGAGAGGATAAAATAAATTTTTATACCAAGATGTGAATTCTATCCATGATCCAAGAATTTGTGACATTGCTCAAGCTGAACAAAAAAGAGAGCTAAAGTGGCAATTCACCCTTGAGCTATTATCCAATATGCAATTAACCCCAAAATTAACTTTTTTGGATATTGCACCCAAAAAGATGTTAATTTTGGCAATTTACCCCAAATTTCAGTAAAAAAAAAAATAGTGTTCTACACTCTCTTATTAAAATAATTACTACATGTTAAAATAAATTATTTACATTAAATAATATTTATTTAAAGTTTTAAATGAAAAGAAATATAAAATTGTTTGTCATCTCAAAAAAAAATTATTTGTCAAATACCATAAAACACTACTTCTCTCATTTAAAAAAAAAAAAAACTGCTACTTTTCTCCAAGCAACCATCACAGTTGCCTCTCCCAACAACCCATACCGTTGTCTCTCCTCTCTCAAATACCAATGCTGCCTCTTCCTCACATCAACCTCCCCGAGTGAACAAATCTCAAGAAACCACCATCGTTGCCTCTCACAACTAGCACCACTCTTTATAGTTTCAATGGTGGGCACGAGTAAGATCCCATTTTTCATCATTTAATCTGTAATTACTACTAAGTAATTGACCAACTGTACTTCAGTTATAAAAAAGTGAAAAAAATCTATATTTGATAGGAAAATAATCCAGAAGAAGTTGCTATCATTGAAAAAATCACAAAGGTAGAGCCTTTTATAGAATCGGGAGGCAACATTACTAGTAACCAGTAGTCGCAAAATGAAAGCTAACAACTTTACAAGATTAATGTGATAAATTAGAAGACCATATCCTATTTACCATAATTCAATAGCATTTGAGAGCTAACATTTAATAAGTCTCTCCCAAAAAAAAAAAACATTTAATAAGTCAATCACTGCTATAATGAAAAAAAAAGGTAAAAAAGTAAAATTTTCCTAGACCAGTGGTGAGATTAAAATCATGATCATGAGTGTGATGATGATTATGGTAATTATTACTAAATCCATAAAGCTTCATATCTTCCTCCTCCGCCAATTCATTTGGAAGCATGGACTCAATCCGATCACCATCATGATGGTGGTGTCTATGAGAATAATGATGTGCCGGCGATGTACACAATCCCTCGCCTTCAGCAGTTGCAGCAGTAACATTAGCGCACAGATCAGTAAAAAAGAGTAACAATGGTATTGAGTGGTGCAAGCGGAATTGTTTGAGTGGCGCAAGTGGTGTTGATAGATATGGTGAAGGTAGTGGTGGTCGATGATGGTGCAAGTGATGGTTAGTGTTGAGAGGGGCGACTGTGATTGTACTGAATAGAGCAGGTGATGGTGGTATTGGGTTTTTATTTTTTTAATTAAATTAAAATTCTATTTTTTGGGAAAATAGGAAAAAAATAATTTTCTATCTTTTTTTTTATATCTCACCTTATTCCAACATGTGTTTATATTAACCTTTTTAAATTTAGAGTGAATTGCCAAAATAGACATCTTTTTAGGTGCAATAGCCAAAAAAGTCAATTTTGGGTTCTGTAGGCGGCAGGGTTCAGTGTGCGCCCAAGTGTTTGGCGACCACGACATTGTACGGGCTCAGGGCTCACTAGGAATATAACTTTAGGCCTTGATAGGCTTAGGTCGAAGAATGGAGTTACCACCCGGGTAAAATCTGGGAATACTTTTATAGCAACTGGATCCCACGGAGGGAGCCCAGCAGCCGTCCTCAGAGATTGAGTCCGAAAACTGGGTATGGCCTTTTGAATGGCCCACCCGACCTTGCGATTGGCCTCCGTTTGTGTTTTATATTTTATTATTTTTAATTATTTAATTATCCCTTTAATTACATGTAAATGGGCCTCAATCAATTTTCAAATTTTAGTTCTAGCTCAAATTATTAATTAGTCCAATTACATGCAATTTTGGTATGATCCATACATCCACACCATTTAACAATAATCCAAAAATAATAAAAATAAAACAACCAAAATTAAAAGCACACACAAAGAAAGGAGTGAGGAGAAATGAGTTACAACCTTTTTACATGCAGAATAAAATAAAAATAAATAAAATATAATAAAAATAAACTAAAAATTCAAAAATAAATTTAATAGCCCGTGGGCTATTCAATATTTGAGCTGCAACACAAATTAAGAGTTAAATGTTCCAAAAAGTAAATAATCCACAAAAATATAACAAAGTTAGTGCAAAATTCAATTCTAGCTAGATTAATCAAAATAAAATTAAATATAAAATTAATAAAAATAATTTACACAAATAAATAACCTAATTATATTAACCATAAATATTTAATAAAAATTTAAATCATGCATGTCTGTTAACTAAAATCATCATTAATTAATTAAATAAAAAAATACACAAAAATAAGCAAGCCAACAAAATAAATAATAATCAACTGAAAAAAAACATAAATAGGTGAATGGTGCATGGCAACAGTGCCATGCACCATCCCAAATTCAAAAAAATGTTAAGTAAATAAAATTGCCATCCACTGTTTAAGGGTCACGGCAACAATACTCCCGTAAGCAAAAATAAATGAATAAATAAATATTTTTTAATAATTGAAACTAATAAAAAAATATGCAATTAATATAATTCAAACAACTAAATCTACCCAAAATAATTAAAAAGGCAATTAAAATAAAAAAAAATGAGGAAAAAATTAAAAAGAAAAGGAAAGATTAAAAAAAAAAGATTACTGTAAAAGTAGTTGGCCCTCAGAAGCTCATTTGGCAAACTGCAATGATGAGTCCCACAGTGTAAGGCCAAGTCTTTCTCTTTGGATCTACGTTCTTCTTTTTTTTCTGATTCTTTCTTAGAAGATTTTTTCTCTCTATTTTTTTTTTCTCTAGGGTTTCCTCCCTCTAACCTATTTTTTCTAGCCTCCCCCCTTCTAGGGTTTTTTCTCCTCCTATTTATAGAGATATCTCTCCTAGGGTTTTATTATAAATCTCATTTTTACCCTCCACTAATTTTTTCACTAATTATCCTTTATCTATTAGGGTTTTAAATTGAGATAGTCTATGAGCTGGGCTTTCTTCAAAAAGAGTTGTGACTTCAACCTTATACTATTAGACCCATTTTCTTAGGCTTTCATCACTGGACTTTTACCTCATGGGCTAGGTCAGACCATGTGTCCACAGTTTGCCCCTTTGGTTTTTGGAAAACTGCTAAACTGCAAATTTTAAATTTGATTTTTCAAAAACTAACATGCATTTAACAAAACAAAAGGATACTATTGAATCCAGAAATTTGAGTTTTGAACTCAGAGGTTCGAGTTTTGAACCCGGAGGTTTGATTCTGAAATGTGTGAATCTGGAGATTCGAGTTTTGAATCCGGAGGTTCGAGTTTTGAACCCGGAGGTTCGATTCTGAAATGTATGAATTTGGAGATTCAAGTTTTGAATCCAGAGGTTTGATTCTTAAATGTGTGAATCTGAAAATTTTAGTTTTGAACCCGGAGGTTCGATTCTGAATTGTGTGAATTCGGAAATTCGAGTTTTGAACTCGAAGGTTCGAGTTTTGAACCCGGAGGTTCGATTCTGAATTGTGTGAATCTAGATATTTATGTTTTGAACCTAGAAGTTTGAGTTTTGAACCCGGAAGTTCAAGTTTTGAACTCGGAGGCTCAAGTTTTGAACCCGAAGGTTCGATTCCGAAATGTGTGAATCCAGAGATTTAAGTTTTAAACCTGGAAGTTTGAGTTTTGAACCCGAAGGTTCAAGTTTTAAATCTGGAGGTTCAATTCTGAATTGTCTGAATCCGGAGATTCGAGTTTTGAACCCGAAGGTTCAAGTTTTGAACCCGGAGGTTTGATTCTGAATTGTGTGAATTTGAAGATTTGAGTTTTGAACCTA
>CATIWO010716125.1:0-11777 GCA_949673435.1 Macaranga tanarius | reverse complement strand
CTTCTCAATGTGATAGCCTTTACTTGCTCTTTTAGATTCTTCTCCGTATTGCTCGGTAATGTACCTTGATTCCTTGTTGCTAAGAAATTTGCTAGCTGTCCCATTTGCACTTCTAGATTGTGAATAGAAGAGGAATGATTTTGGATCATTTGTTCCATCCTCTTTTAAGCTTCATTTGGCCGGCTTATCTTTGATGACATCACATCCATGAATTTCTCCATCTTGCTCACCTTTGAAGTTCCTGAGGATGAACCTTTATCTTGTTGAAATTGGGGTTGAGGTTGCTGCATATTCTGTCCTCCAAATCTTGGTGGTGTTTGTGGTCTCCAATGGTTGTTTCCTTGATTGCTCCAAGAGAGATTTGGATGGTTCCTCTAACTTGGATTGTAGGTGTTTCCATAGACTTAGTTTTGAGGTCCTTTGAAGTTGCCCACATAGTTGACTCCCTCAGTAGTAGACATTCCTTGCATCATTTGACATTCTATGGTAGGATAACCTCCTTGATATAATTCACATGAGGAAGACAATGTAGACACTGCATTTACATTCACCTTATCCATCCTTTTTGTTATAGCATCAAGCTTTGCATTCAACATGGTTAAGTTGTCCACTTCAATTGCTCTAGCCTTCTTTGTAATGGTCCTATCACTAGACCACAAACTTTGTGTATTTGCCATTTCTTCAAAGAGATCCAAGGCATTTTCTGGTGTTTTTGACATGATAGTACCTCCAGCTGCTGCATCTATGTTGACTTAAACTACATGATTGACTCCTTTGTAGAATGATTGCACCAAGTCCCATATAAGAATCAATTGAGGTGGACACTGCTTTTGAATGTCTTTGAATCTTTCCCAACACTCATAGAATGTTTCATCATCTCTTTGAAAGAAAGAGTTAATCTCATTTCTAATCCTCAACACCTTTGCAGGTAGTAAGTATTGTTGAAAAAGGCGGTGTAAAGCTCTTGCCACATGTTGATGGAGTTGGGTGGCAAGCTTGTAAACCATCTCTTTGCTCTATCCATTAGGGAAAATGGAAAGAGGATCAAACGGATTGCATCAGGCTATACTCCATTCATCTTGAAGGTAGAACAGTAGTTCAAGAATCTAAACATATGACCAAATGGATCCTCATATGGTAGCCCATTGAATGGTGAGTTCTGGATCATCTGGATCATTGCCGGCTTAATTTCAAAGTTGTTTGCTACTACTGTCAACCTTACAATTGGTGTCTAATCACCCTGCACATTAGGACTCATAAAATCTCACATGGTCCTCTAACCATTCTGAGGATTTTGAAGAACTTGATGCCTCGGTGGGTCATTCTCCAAGTCCCTTGCGTCTATCTTGCTTGGTGATTGTCATGATATGATCATTTATTTGTTCTTTTCATGAGCTGTCTTTTCTAATTCCAAATCAAGTGGTATCAACTCAAGTCCTTGTTTGCTTGCACTTCGTGTGATGTGCATCAACCAACATAAATTCCTGCAATACCATAATTAAAACAAAAATTAAAAATAACATCTAAATCAATCAACACAATTTTCTTACAATATCAATCCTTTGCAATCACCGGCAACGGTGCCAAAAACTTGATGTGTACTAATCTACAAGCATATAGAATCGTATCAAGTAGTAAATAAAGATACCATCCTACAGGGATTGTAGGTTGAATACTGCAATACTCACAATCTTTGATTGCTTAAACAATGAAATAAAGTTTAAATTTTTTAAAACTAAAACCAAAACAAGCTAAAGTAAAATTTGAATTCAATAAATATTAAAAACTAGGGTTTTTATTCTCAATTGGACCATTTCAAAGGTTTAATTACACAATTAGGTCCACACTAGCTCTAATTCATTTTTAAAGGATCTTAAAAACTATAGATTTTCCTATCAAATAAATCTATAATTAATTAGAGATTAATCAACACTAAGTTTACCGGCTCTACCAACCTAATGTCTTTTAATTCCAATTTTAAACACAACCTTTAATCAATATTTATTCACTTAATTGTCTCTCAACTAACGAAGCAATCAATAGGTTATTGCCCATTCCTACAAAACCTATCTCTTGATTAAGCCTGTAGTGTCATTTCAATTTTAAAGTGATCAGTCCTAAAATTATATTAAGCTCAACAACAACCAATAAAATAGATCTAACAACCTAGTATGAATCACAATAAGTTCATGGTCAATTCAGAATAAGAACCCTAAAAAGGATTTAGCTACTCATATTAAAACTAAAAGAAAATAAACAAGAAATAAAAATCATTCTGAACATAATGAAATAAAAATGAGATACAAGAAAAAATCCTCTTCTAAATAATGTAAAGAAGCCTTGCTCTTCTAACTTCAAGCCAAGTATATCTTTTACCAAACAAAACTAAAATGAAAATGTATTCTAAAAAACTAAAGGAAAAGAAAACTAAAAACCAGAACTAAAACTAAGGAGAAGCTCTCCTCAAATGAAAAAAAAAGTTCTATTTAAAGGACCAAGTCTCCTAGTGAGAAAAGGTCATCTAACCTCTATCTAACTCTATCTAATCATAGGCCTAAAAGATGAGCTCTTATCTAACCAAACTCCAACTAAAAATCTACTTTTGAATGGCTGCCACATCATTATGCATAGGTACGCAACATTTGAACACGCCCATGTATCAAAATAACTCTGAAATCTCCAAATCAGGCATGGCCGTGCGCTTGGGCATGTGCAGATACATGGGCGTGCGCATGACTATGTGCACTGGTGACTGATTCCTTTTCAATTCAGGCATAGGCAAGCGCAAGGGCATGCACACTGGCATATGGGTGTGTGCATGGCCATGTGTACTGCTGTGAAGATGATTTGCAACTTTAAGCTCCAATCTTATCCTTATCTTCAAGCCCTATCTTCATCTCTTCTCAAATGCACCCTACAACCACAATCTAATTAAAAATTACCTATTTAACACAAAAATACTTAAATTAAAGTAAAATAACAAAACTAACTAAATTAACTAAAAACTAACTAAAAAATGCAATTTTAAACTAAATATGCAATAAAATAAAGTGTAAACACATGCATATTTCACACTCATCAATCATACAATCAATGCCTAGTCCACATACAATTCTTAATATATCAATTCCTAAATAAGTTTAGTTTTCTATTAACAAAATTAACATATCCTTGCATCTCATTCATTAAATCTGATAACTACTTACCAAAATACTATTCACCTCAACATTCAAATACTATCGAAGAATCTTACTCATTAATGATATAGGCGCATCTAGTATACCAATCAATCCAAATGCCATAATCACAAATTCATACTATCCATTTCTAGTTTTGCATACCATACTTGAAAATAAAATGTTTTATCATTCCAAATTTCCAACATCTTAGTTCCAAATCTATCTTCCAAAACACTATTATATCTTTCAATTAATCAAGCAACCATTCATTTCTCCATTACAGATAATTATTCTTCATTAAAATATTGTTCGATTACCTGTAATTATTACCCTACTTCATACTACTATCCTTTCTCTTATAGACTGAATTGATGACCTTTATGAAAAATTATTCCCTCAAACAATTTACCCTTTTAAAATTCTACCAATTCTATTGATGTGTACAAAGCAATCCATATGGGTACAGTCTTTGGAATGATTCCATTTTCAATCTATTCTTCGGTGCAAAAGTAATTCCGATATTTTATTTAAAACACATTAGGAAATTCTTTGATTATGAGTACATCCATTACCCTTGAACTAATCTTTATCAATTCTTTAATATTGGGTAAATAAGCTTCATGCCTATCTCAATCCATATGTAAAACAATTATAGTTGAAATCAAATAAAGATGCACAATTTTCATTTACCTACCATCAACACATAATCACACATCATCATCTAAATAACTTCTTACTTATCTTCAATCACAGATTATATAATTACAGCTAAAATCCAACTAACATGCACAATCTCTCTTTTAATCACTGTCTCTATCTTTCTTTGTCTCCAATTATCCATTCCCACCTTCTTTATATATCAATCTACGATGATATTATAGTTTCATACCTAATCAATTCTTAAAATAATACTATACTTCTTCCCACTTCAATGACTATTGCAGTCTGCCTATTAGTCATATTGTTCTGCTATCTTGAAATAAAATCTCATAAACAAATTAACTATCACAACATTCTAGCAGGCATTGAAATACATCTACTATGTCCTTAATAATACAAATGGGCCATATATACGTAATGCATACTCATCCAAATGATCATTAAGTCCAATGTGTGTTACAAGACCATTTTTATTATTCTCTTAGCTTTCACTTGGTTTACTACTGATTTGGAATATTTCCTTTCTTGTACTGCTTTGTTTAATTAGCTATGATCTTTCAACAGTTTTCTTCAATGAATAATCTCTAAAGAAATGCTCCACTTACTACACTAGTAGCAGACATCAAGTCTAATACCTTAAACTTTTTTCGGGTGGATTCTATCACAACTATTACATATATATATTGAAACTGATGCACTGCTCATAAATTTATTACTGCCTTTTTGACTTTTAAGTCTTCTATAATCTCTGTTATATGTTTTTCCCATATTTCACAATTACATAATGCATACATTAACCTCACATGGTAGTTACTTAGTATTCCACTTGTATCATACCCATACCATCATTAACATTTCATATCACAATCTATAGATCATAACTCATCCATTGTGCACAGCCTTTATCATAAGAACCTAACGACAAAAGTACAATTTACGAGGAATCTACCAAAAATTTGGTAGAACCTCCCCTAAAATTTAGACATCTCCCTACTAAAGTAGGGCCAATCTTGTAATAAAACAACTACACTTCTATAAACAATCTCCATTAGGCTCAGTTATCCACCACACTACAATTACATTTAACTGAGTCTCACCAATATACTATTATTGGTAATACATGAATATAGCCAAGATCACAATACATTCAAATTAATCTTCACATCATGAATATATATCGTATATAATAATCAATCTTCATACATATATTGCACCTTCATATTAATATAATATGTCATTAATAATTTTAAAGGGCACACTCATTTAATCTATATATTTATTTCATATGACATCACATATCTTGCTCAAATAATAACACTGCATAATTAATTCTCTGTTCATCAGTACTTATTAATTCAATCTAGAATTCTTTTCACACTCTATAACCATTCCTCTTATATGGCAAAATTACTAGTACCCACAAAAATCTTTGCACCTTCCCCTCTTATCTTTTCATAGTTCTTCATCAACAATGCTATCCACTTGCTTTTGACTCATTATTACCATCTTTTATTCCATTCACTAATATACAAGAACATACATCTTATAGAGGGGCTATAAATAAAATTTATTCAAGTTCATATAAAGCATGCACAAGCATTTGTCTAAAATTTTACCCTGATGACTCATTTGGCTGATGGTTTGAGCTCGGTGTCCTTCTCTCTTGACATATGCAATGCATATCAACTGTATGTTATCTATGACTTATGCATGATATGCCATGAATGCAACATGTTCTCATGTCCCGAGGGAATCTAATTTCTTCTCTGATACCACTTAATATAGCACCCTCCAGGTACCACATATAAGTGTCCATACATTATAACATACACGTGATATATGAAAAATTTTCTTAATAAAAGATAGGTATACATAAATAAAATTTCTTGTTTGACATATTGAAAATACTTTATACAAGTATTACATAATGTTAATATATACAATTAAACTTGATTACAAAATACCCAAATGCTATGATGATGAGGATGGAGATGTCGATATTAAGTTTGCCTTTGACCCACCTGAGCTCACGACTAACTCACTTCAAACTTTCTATCTAATAAGCTTGAAACCACAATTTACAAAGGAATGAGCTTGTGACTCAATAAGCAATTATTAAGATAAGAATACATATAGTTCTCCTCAAGAACTAATTAATAGAATATAATTAATTTAACTGGGAAAGAACGTCACGGCCCTTTAGGACTCTGGCCAAACTAGCGAGTGCCAGTGTCTGCTCGCAGGCACATTGACTAGCGAGTGCTAGTGTCTACTCGCAGCCAATATTTAACTCGAGCTTCACACGCCCGTCTTCCATACGGTCAGAGACATGCCCATGTCTCGACCCACATCTTCCACCTTCAAATCCATTTTACATACATTCCCAATACTTCACAACACAATTCACAATCCCATAACAATATATCCAAACATCAAACATCGAGTGTTGGTGTCACAATACTTCAATTACACTATTTCAAGCAAACCACAATAAAATCCTCACATTCAATTCACAACCATACTTCTCATATTCAATTCATAATTACAATTCTCACATTAATCCACATTCAACATATGTATATAAATACAATGCAAAAATACATATTTATACTTGTTAGTTATCCGGCCGGAATCACCTCACATGCCCATTTCTCACAAGTGGTCACAAACTGAGACTATCCGCCCAGCTCAGTCCTAGTTCTCACATCCTCACATTCTCACATAAATATATTGGGTAGCTATATGCCTGGCTCAGCTTGCCCATCTCACAAATTCATATTTTCACATGTGACCACTACTGGAACTATCCGCCTGGCTCAGTTCCAGATTTCACAATCAGTGGAGGCTATCCGCCCGGCTCAGCCCTACTATCACACATATCCTCACATCAATTAATATGCATATGTATTCATCACTCTTACAACAATACATGTATAACTATACCACCTTAAGTGGCTTACATTATTCATAATTCCATCACAACATATACTCAATCGACCATTCAATGGTCTCTCAACAATATATATATATATATATACACAATCAATATAGTTAAATAGCTATAGTTACTTAAAAATCACTACATGTAGGCATTATGTTAATAATTACTTACCTCAAGCCTTCAAATCTTTCTTAAGTAAAAACTCCCCCTATTGAATAGGGTTTGCTCTAGCTCTATCAACTCCTACACACAATCATTGCAAACATAGCAATTCACCCTAAAATCACAAAAGGATAACTAGATACTCAAAGTTCAATATACCCAAATAATTCACACATATGTCCAAAAATTATGAAAATATTACTGAAGCTAGACCTATGAGTCTACTTCAAATCCTAACTAGAATTACTTGATTTGGACGTGTGTAGAATTAATTATGGATTTTTGATACAACTCGGGTAAAACAGGTAAAATAGAATTGACAGCATGAGCATAAAAATATAAATCCCTGCCAGTTAGTCTTAAAAGCAGAATCAGCTAAACCTCAAAACACAAAAATGGTAAAGGATACTCTGAAGTTTTTAGAGCATTTAACCTTGCTCAATTTGGAGTTCTATAACTCTAGATATCACTATATAACCAAAATACAAGAAAACTCACAACCAACCTACATGCACTACTGTTAGCATGTTTAATGTATGATGTTCATGTTGCTCTCAACAATCACACACACATTCAAAAATTACCAAATTCACACAAACTCTTCATACATGAGTCTACTTTCAATATCAACTGAAATCACCCCATTATCACTTGTAGATGATTAATTATAGTAAATATAGTAATATTACGTCACACAAGGTGACAAAGTGAGCAACAAAATGTCTAATTCATTTAGACCATCTAAACAACATTTTTAACTCAGATTCAAAACTTGAGACTTTCAAAGGACTCTCTAAAGTTTCTTTAAAATCAAACAAAATCAAATTTGGAGCTCTATAGCTCGAGTTATAGTAAAAATATAGAGACTGAAATTTTAGCAAAAATAGAGCACGAATTTAAACCCCCCAAACTTAATCACAACTCAATTAAAAACACAAATAGCTTACTAAGTGATGCTCTTGAACCTTCAAGGTTGCTAATTCCAGCATAGACTCTAAATTCCACATCCAAATCCACTCTTTCTCCTCACTAATATCCACTTAACTCCTTAATAAAATATCATTCTTTCCATCTAGGCCTTGAACTTCCAATTACTACACTCTAGTCCTTATTTTCTTACAATTTAGTCCTAAAACAACACCTAATTTCCAATCTAACAACATCTCACTTTCACTATATACCCCTATAGACCACATATAATTCAACAAATAATTACTCACAATATGCATAAAATTCACATACTTCAGCCATAATAATTTCTAATGCATCATATCCACTCTTATCAAATAATATAAAATGAAATGCATAAAATTACATGCCCCCACTTTGCAGGCGTTACACTGTACACTTAGACAACCCCTTACTGGTCAGATGCACCTAAATGATACAAAATTAATAAGTTTAGGCACTCAATTGCAATAAAAAAAGTCTGATCACTAAAATAGCAAAAATTGAAAAATTAACACACTATTTATACAATTTATCCAAGAAAAAATGATTACAAACAAACTTAAACTATTAAATATAAGGGAAATATACTCAAATACCCCCATTTTTTTACTTTTATAACTTAAATACCTTAAATTTTTCAAAATTACATCCATACTACTTTTTATTTACCTGCATGCCCTCCCTCCTTTTTTTTTTCTTCCGTGCCTTTTCTTCTTTTTTCTCATTTTTTTGCTCTTTCTTCTCTTGTTTATTTATTTTTATTTTTATTTTTTTCACCATTCCTTTTTTTTTCTTTTTTTTTATTTTCTTCTGATTTTTTCTGTGGTTGTTGTTTTTTCTTTTTTTTTTAAAAAAAAATTTCTCCTTATTTTTTTCTTTGTCTCCTTCTTTTTTTTATATTTTTTACCAAAAATAAAAATACTTCAATGTGTCATTTCTTTTTTATTATTATTATTTTTCTCATCCCCTTATTTTTTTTCTTTTTTTTCTCCTCTCTTTATTTTGTTATGTTTTTTTTTAATTTTTTATATTTTTTCTTTGATCTCCTTATTTTTGCCTTTTCTTCTTTTTTTTATGTATTTTTATTTTCTTCTTTTTTTTTCTTTTCCTCTTTTTTATTTTCTCCTTATTTTCTTCTTTTTTTCTTATTTTTTTATTTCTTCTGATTTTTTCTCTTTTTGTTGTTTTTTCTGTTCTTTTTTTTTAAAAAATTTCTCCTTATTTTTTCTTTCTTTTTTTTTTCTCTTTTATATATATATATATATATTTTTATTTTTTTTACCAAAGATAAAAAATACCTCAATATGTTTTTCCATTTTTTTTTATTTTTATCATCCCCTTGTTTTTTTTCTTTTTTTCATATTTTTTCCTCATTTCTTTATTTTGTTATGTTTTTTTTTAATTTTTTCTTTGGTTTCCTTATTTTTTTCTTTTCTTCATTTTTTTTTATGTATTTTTCTTTTTTTCTTTTCCTCTTTTTTTTATTTTTATTTTTATTTTATCCTTATTTTTTCCCTCATATCCTTTCTTTATTTCTTTTTCCTCTTTTTTTCAGTATTTTTCATAAAATTGAACAAAAATGTAAGAAATTATTTCATATACGAAAAATAAACTAAAATTATACGAAAAAATATATAAAAAATAAACTAAAAGTAAACAAAAAATAAATAAAAAATAGGACAAACCCAAAATATATATAAGGAAAGACCATAAAATTGTAGTAGACTATTTCATATGCGGAAAATAAAATCAAAGTAAACTAAAAATATTCAAAATTTCACCGTTTTATATACAAAAAAAAAACCTAAAAGTATTCAAAATTTTATTGATCAGTGTTATTCATTAATATCATAAAATTGTAGCAGACTGATTCATATACAGAAAATAAACTAAAAATATTCAAAATTTCATTGTTTCATATACGTATTGTTATTATACATCACTTGCATACCATTGTTTTTTTTAAAAATTATGTATATGAATTGTTTAATATACATAATATGAACAGAAAATGAACCAAAAATATTTGAAATTAAATGAAACTAAAATATTAAATATATTTTTGAAAAAATAAGAGATACTTAATAGTCTGTTGAGGCTGCTAAGTCTGTTAGCGTTATTTCTTTATGGTTTATTAGTTTCATTTTGGTTGCTTTTTAGTTGATTTTTAATTTCTGATATTATTTTTTATGACTGTATTTTTTAAAGTGATAATATTCTATTTAATGATAAGAGTAATTTTGAGTATTGTGGAAGACTTAAGCCGAAGGGCAAAAGCAAATTTGAAGTGATTCTTGTTTATTAGTTTCATTTTGGTTGCTTTTTGGCTTTTTGATATGCTTTTGTATGATTATTTTTGTTTTTTATTTGTATTAGTTTAGTTTATTAGTTTCATTTTCGGTTGCTATTTGATTGGTTTTTAGTTTATGATATTCTTTTGTATGGTTTTTTTTTTTGTTTTTGATTTGTATTAGTTTAGTTTATTAGTTTCATTTTGGTTTCTGAGATAGTTGATATACATTGTAAATCTTCTCTTTCTAAACCTGAAAAAGTTGAAAAACCTAAGACATGTAATTTGAAGGTAAAAATATTAGTTTTAAGAAGATGGTAAAAAAATCAGTTTCTAAAAAATTGATGAAGAAAAAGAAGCTGATGATGGTGATGAAGAAGATGATGTATTTCTTTTTAAGAAGAAAGATGATGATGAAGGAGTTGATGATGGTACTTCTGATTTATTTGGATTTGCTTCTAATTTAGAATGTAAATATTTCAAAAATGATGATAATATTGGATAAGATGTTGGTGATGGCATTAGAAAGGATTATGATCCTTCTGTTACTGATGATTCTTGTGTCTATGCTGCTGATATTACATATATGTCTGGAGTGATATTTTTATTTTTATTTTTGTTGGTTTTTAGTTTACTTTTGATTTCTGATTTTTTTGTTCTGTTTTAGTTTTTTTTTTATCTTCTATTATTTTATGTTAGGGGGAGAAGGTAGTTAATAATTTGATTGATCATTGTGTTGAGGCTATTAAGTCTGTTGGCATTATTACTTTTTAATTTATTAGTTTATTTGTTTCATTTTGATTGATTTTTTATTTTTATTATTATTTTTGTGACTATATTTTTCAAGGTGATAATATTCTATTTAATGATAAGGGTAATTTTGAGTGTTGTGGAAGATTTAAGCCGAAGGACAAAGGCAAATTTGAAGTGATTCCTGTTTATTAGTTTCATTTTAGTTGCTTTTTTATTTTTTGATGTACTTTTGTATGATTTTTTTTATTTTTTATTTGTATTAGTTTCATTTTCAATTACTTTTTAGTTGATTTTTGGTTTCTAATATTCTTTTGTATGATTGTTTTTGTTTTTATTTGTCTTAGTTTAGTTTATTAGTTTCATTTTGGTTATTTTTTGGTTAATTTTTAATTTCTGATATTAGTTTTATGACTGTATTTTTTAGGATAATAATATTATATTTAATGATAAGGGTGATTTTGAGTGTTGTGGAAGACTTAAGTCGAAGGACAAAGACAAACTAACTGAAAAGTCTATTGGCATTGTTGTTGAGATAGGAAGTGATTCTTATTTGGCATATGTTATTTATACTACAATTTATTTTTGTATCTTTATTGTTTATTTTTGATTTTTGATTTTATTTATGATTTGTTGTTTTTAAGTTAGGATAAAAAGAATATGGAAGATGATTCAATTGGTGTTTCTAATGTTATCAGTAATGTAGTTAGAGCTGTTGAAGCTATGAGTGGTGAACTTGTAATTTTTTTTATTTTTTATTTGTATTAATTGAGTTTATTAGTTTCATTTTGGTTGCTTTTTGGTTGATTTTTGGTTTTTGATATTCTTTTGTATGATTGTTTTT
>CATIWO010715791.1:0-21497 GCA_949673435.1 Macaranga tanarius | reverse complement strand
TTATTAAAGATTAATTAAAAGAAGAAGACAGAATGAAAATGTTTAACGTGTGTAAAACAACTCAACAGTCAACATCAACAAAAAACCAGCCGAAATAATTCAATTCCAACTTCCAAGTGGATATATTGGATTCAATTCATTTCATATGATCTCCTATAGTCCTACTCTGCTGGCGAATCTCTTGCCTTCTCAATAGTAAACAAAAATTGGCTCCATTAAGGAAATTGCTTCTCTTGGAGCTATCTTTAAACTTTGCCTATCAAGCTTTTATAGTACGGCCCGTGTCAAGTCCTTAAAAGCTGCTTTTGTTTTTAATTTTGTTGGCCAATTCACCCACCATGATTCTTGCTTGATCCCTTTTGGCTTTTCACTTCAGTTGATCTCTCTCTGTAAATTCCAGGTTCTTCTTTCCTTTTTTAGCTGCCTTTTAGTTGCCAAGTTTCTTTTTTTGCTTTTCTTTGGCGTATTATTAATCTTCTCAACTTGCTTTCTTGTTCTTGATGCTTATGATAGCGTTTCTTGTAGTGGGTTCGTGTTAAAATCGTAGTTAGTTTGAAATTTTGCTTGTGGGTTTTCTGTTTTTATGTTCTTGAAGTGCTTGTAGTTGTGTTTTGATTGATAAAATTCAATACTGTATCTGGGTTTTTGAATTATTGTAAGGAAGATGAGTTTCAGGGCTGTTCGTTCTTGGACTTTAGGTGGTCTTATAGTGGCTTTTGTTGAACTTGCTGTTGCTTATACTTTGCTATGTGGATCTGCTTTTGCATTTGTACCATCAAAAATTTTGAGTCTATTTGGATTTTATCTGCCATGTCCCTGTAGTGGATTTTTTGGGTACCAAAACTATAATTTGTGCTTTCACAGACTCCTAATTGATTGGCCAAGAAGAAAGATCATTACTGTTCAGGAGTTAGCAAAGACTAGGTTCCCTTTTGATTTAATTTGGTTTGAACATCAGTCCTGTGAGTTGCATGTGGAAGGGTCTGGAATTAGAAAATATGCAAATGATACTTTTGAAATGGAAGGAGAAGCATGCTCTAGTTCAATTTCAGGTCCTACATGGCGTAGTTCTGTTGATAAGGAAAGTGGTTGTGATTCTAAGGGGAAGAAGATTATGAACCAGAAACAGAAGTCTCGCATCCGGCGGCGAAGAGGAGCTTCTCTTGCATATGGAAAATTCTCTCCTGCTTTATCTGCTACTACCAACAACCAACCAGTTGGTATAGGTGTTAATGACAGCAGTGGTTTGAGAAAGGAATTCAGTGAAAGCTTGGATCCTGGAAGTGGTTTAGAAGATTGTTTCCAAGGTGATTGAAATACATAGCCTAAAAAATTGCCTGTTCCCCAGCACCCAAAAGAAGGGGGCAACAGTTTTTATTTTTTTATTCTTCTATGTTTTGTATGTTGTGTTGATTTTGTTGTTGGTGATTCATGCTGTATGTTTTCAGAACAATATTTTTATATAATTGTTTGAAACTTGATGAGAAGATTGAAATCTCTAGGTAAAAATATGAGTCTGAATTGGTTTTCTTTTGAAACTTGAATTGATTATTTTCTGTTTATCAACATTCGCACTAAAAATGCAGACTGACTGCTGGTAATGCTGGTTTAGGTGATCGAAATGCCCAAAATAGCATTGGTTCCAGTGAAAGCATCAGGTGTAATTTTGAATTTAATGGATCATATGGCTATGGGCAGAGTAAAGACATCAATAAGGATTCATTATCTGTCGAAAAGTTTACTGGTAATGCTGCAAACAGGCTGTGCAGTCTTGGAAATGACGCAAATGTGATTCGAGCATTGGAACAAGCACTTGAAGAAGAGAAAGCTGCCTGTGCAGCTCTTTACCAGGAATTGGAGCAAGAGAGGGCTGCTGCCGCAACTGCAGCTGATGAAACCATGGCCATGATACTGCGGTTGCAAGAGGATAAGGCATCTATTGAAATGGAAGCAAGGCAGTATCACAGGGAGATAGAAGAAAAATGTGTTTATGATGAAGAAGAGATGAATATTTTGAAAGAGATCCTTGTTAGGAGGGACAAGGAGATTCATTTTCTAGAAAAGGAAGTTGAAGCTTATGAGCAGATGAACTTTTTGGAAAATGAGCAGGTGGAAGGTGAGCAGGCTCATCCACTTTATGTTGATTCAAATTTGAAGCCACCATCAGTGCCTCAGCGAATTGAGAACAGAAGTTCCATCGGCAATAAAAGAGCAGGAATATTTGGGAAAGAAATAGTTGGTGAGGATTTAGCTTCTGACATATCCACTTCAGTAACATGGGTGCAGAAAACTATTCCTGTAGCAGGTAAGGAAGAAACAGAAAGGGATATTCGCATGATATCACCAGCAATGATGGCGCCCCAAAATTATGGCATCATTGAAGCAGAACTGGAGAAAGATTGTAAACATCAGAGTCAAGCGGGCTGCAACATGCATAGCTTTATGCTCGACACAGAATCAACTGTCTATGATGTCCATGTTGTTGATGATACAGAAAGGGTTCAGAATAGTGAACTTCTGATTGACTGTCCGACTACAAACACAGCAGAAATTGAGCCTGTTGTCCATGGAAGCAGTTTTGATATGAACAGCAGGTCAATAGTGTCAGGTAATCCACTGTGCAAGACCTTTAATATTGACTGGCAAAGGCATTCTCCATCTCCTGTTGATGGTGAAAGGCTGAAAATTGACAATGAAGTTGACTGGCTCAGAGAGAGGCTGCGGATAGTTCAAGAAGAAAAAGAGAAGTTGACTTTCTCAGCAGAGCACAGGGAAAGGGTAAATGCACAACTTAAACTTGTGGAGGATGTAGTGAACCAGTTTCAAGAGATTCAGCAGTTGAGAGAGCCTACGCGACATGCTTCTTTACCACCATCATCTTCTAAGGTGTGTTACTAGATTTCTTTAACACTATTTGTGGGTTTTCCTCTCTTCTCCTTTTCTGATATCCTGCACTACAGTTTATGAAATCTTGCATGACAACTGTCAACTGACAATCATACTGACATAAGTATTGGTTCACAGACTCAGTCAGGAATGTGGATCCTGACATAAAATTAAGTTATTGGGTGAAAATGTTTAAGGCTAAGAAAATGTTATTTATAATGGCCTTACAGTTATGTAAGATTCAATACACGGCATATCCCTGTCAAAAATCATGTGGCTGCTACTGCGACTACATTGTATAAAACTTGAATATTTTCAGCTTTTTCTTTCCCCCTATAGAAAAGGTAAGTGAAGAATTTCATCTCATAGGGACATAGAATTTCATATCAAATGTATATGATGAATATATATAAAACCAATTCAACTAGGAAAGGTTAAGCAACTGGCAACAAAGCAAAAGACTACCAGCAAGTACTCCTTTCGACTTAACAAGCTTTATTGAGAATCAACCTTTTTTTTTTTAATTCTTGTGCTGATAGATTTATGTATTTTCTGCTAGGCACCTGAAATAATGAACAAGATAAAACAAATTTGATTTCATTCATATTGGTGTAGTTCTTATTGCTGTTAATTTTTTAGTAAATATGAAGGTGTTATATTTTGTTAGCAGTTTGAAAAATACTAATCTTGCATCAAATTTAACCCTTTTCTTAGTCTGGGTGTTGAGATGCATGAATGTCAAATGCAAGAAAGGGCAGAAGATTAGAAGTGCATTTTAGTTCATGTGAAGCAGTGTGAAACATGAGATAGAGAATTAGTTAAATAATAGCGCGTAGACGGTACACCTATAACTGAGGGTTTTATGAGATGCATTTGGCAGATTGAATCAGTGTTAGATCACTCCATTGCTGCTTGGTGTGATAGATTTATATGCATCTATATGTGAAGATGAATTCTGACTTCAGTTCCTGGATACTCTAGAAAAACTGTAGTGATCTTCTAGCTCCAGAGTTTTTTGCTTTGGGATGGCTAAACTATTTCTGCTTCATAACATCATAGGACAGCATTAATTCTTATTAACATTGTCACGATCATAACCAAATGCCCTCCAATTCCAGGCAAACTTGAAGAAAAGACATCATCGGAGTGCATCATATGAAGAAATCTGAGACCACCGTTCTACATTTTATTCAGGTTTCCCTTCTATATTCAGGAATGGAAGCTAGAGACCTGTACATTCGGTATCTGTAAAGTCATGTCTGTCGACTGTTGCATACTATAATCTGTATAGAAGTATTCAAGCTTGTAGTTGTAATTTTTGAAACGTGAGAAAACCACTTAGTCCTGCAGCCTGCCTTATACGGCTGGAGGGGCATGTGGCTTGTGCTCAAATGTTGCTCCCTGACAGGTTTTTAGCTAGCAACTGATGCAAATATTCTTATACACGATTATGTTGGTAATAAAGTTATGCTCTTTATAAATGAAAGAAATTTCATTTATGGTAAAAAAAAAAAAGTTATGCTCTTCTTCTCCTTCAAGCTGAGACATGATTTTTCTTGAAACTTTGGAAATTGATGCATATCATATCTTTGTAACTTGGTCTTTTTTGTTTGATAAAAACAAGTCTTGAACTTTACAATAAACAATATAATAGGTAAAAGGCAAATATCAATGGAGTTGGACAGTCGATAAGTTGTGAATGTAACAGTCTTTGATGGCAGACATTTCTGGATAATGGTTGTCGTCATATATCATGCTTATCTCCTAGTATTAAAAATAAAATACAATATCAACAAACAACCGTTAGAGTCACGTTAAATAATTGTTGAACTGAATTAGTTAGAATTCAACCAGCTTTGAAAACCAATGATTTAAACTAAAAAAATAAATAAATAATATTTCAAACAATTAGTACAATTGGTAAGTAAAAATATTTAAAGAAATTTTTTCAAATACATCAAAACTATGCAAGGATTTACATTTTTAATTTTTTTGATGCAAAAGTTAATTCAAAAATTAAAAAAAAAAATTATTCAAAAAATGTGTACAATACATATCTACTACCTTTCTCAATTTATCACATCTTAATGGTTGGTTTTTTCACTTTACTAAGAATTTATTACATTTGGTAAGTTAACTTTCTTCATTTATGAAAAAAAAAGTTATTGAAACATTTAAAAAACAAAGATTTATAAATATTATTTAATATATCTTATTTAATTAAAGTGAAATTTTTTAAATTCATCAACACAATATCAATTTCAAAACTAAACAAAAAAACTTAATCAAACATAATAGAAAAATTAAATATTCTAATCAACTAAAAATATTTATAACTTTTGTTTGTATCAAGTTAAAACAATTTAACATAAAATGTGATGAATTTTTTTTATATATAAAATTCAGTATCATTAAGCGAAAAAGTGGCAAAAGAGAGAGAGAATTACCTGTTATATGTCAAAAATTAGCATCAGAAACCTTTTTTTTCAAAGGAGTTAGCATCAGAAACTTAGGTGTTCACTTTTACATGAAATTTTTAATCTATTAATACCTTAGACTATTCAATACGGAAATGTAATGAAATTGAGAGGAATTTAAAAGGCAATAGATGAAGTACTAGTAATTCAAAATTTGCATAATGATGCAACAAACAAATGTTAATCATGCATATCCCGCATAGAACGGATGATTTATCATTTTGTCATAGGTTTAAGATATTGGTTTAGGTTTTTTTTTTTTATCAAAACCAAACTAAACTCTATTAATAAGAAAGCATAGATACATCATTAAGAACAAGATGAGAGAAGCGAGAGCTAGTCCTAAACATGTGTTCCACTCCTAGTAATAAAACATCATGCTTTGTCAACCAATCCGCTAGCTGATTATGGAGGCGCTGAACGTAGTGAAATCAGACTGAGTTAAGCCTTGATCTCATCTACGTGATATCCTCAAAAATGGTCATGGCTTCCCAATGGTTTTGTTGTTGATGTTGATAGATACGAATGGCTTCGGCACTATCCGACTCAATAATGAAGCTCCGGTCAGGAAATGCTAAGCCAAACTGTAATGCTTCTATAATTGCTTGAAGTTCAGCTTGCAAAGGAGTATGAGAATGTGCCTTTGTAGATGACAAATGAACTATGTCACCTCGGCTGTCTCGGCAAATGATTGCAAGTTGGCTCTTTCCAGATAAAGGATGAAAAAAAGCATCGCAATTGACTTTCCAGACTCCTGGAGGTGGTGGAGTCCATCCCTGGACTGCGGGCTCATTGCTAATAGTTATAGGGGCAGGATTCATGTCTTCACTCAGAGGAATTAGAAAACTTTCCCACCAATTTTGGATTTGTTGCACTGTAAGAAGAGAATTAGATGTGTGGTGTTGAAATACCACTTAATTTCTTGCCTTCCAGATATGCCATATGATTTCAGCTACTAATGTCAGCATCTAAAGTTGTTTCTCCTTCTCCAACATTCCTGTTACGTCAATCCACCAGTTTTTAAACGAGTGAAAACCATTAGTTGAAGGTAAGTACCCAAAGGGAGAGGCAAACCAGATGTGTCGAGCTGAGCTGCATAAAAATAGCAAGTGTTCTATTGTTTCCTGTTCTATCCCATAAATTGGACAGAGATCTTCCTTGGTACACCCTCTAGATTTCAATGCTGCTTTAGTTGGTACTGCATTACGAACACACCTCCAAATAAAGAGATGAATTTTTGGGGGGGCTTTGAGCTGCCAAATGTTATGCCAGATGTGCCGAGACCCTGAGAAAGATGTAGATGCGCTATTTTGTCACTCCAGATCGTTGGCTTCACTTTTTAATAAGTTATAGCTAGACCTAACTGTATACCGACCATACTTCTCAAATTGCCAAATTATATGGTCTCGACTTGGGAACATCTTAACTGGAAATTTGAGAATAGTTGTTACTTCTTCTTCGGTGAAGAGCTGATTTAACTGATGTATATTCCAACACCTGGTCGATCTATCGATGAGGTCTCGTACTATGATCACTTGAGAGGTAGCCGGTTTATGTGAATGAACCTTGAATTGTGGAAGGGTGGGTATCCAGGGGTCCTCCCAAACGTGCACAGCTAGACCACTTGAAATATTCCATCTGTAGACTTTTAAGAGTACCTTGCGGCCTTGAAGAATGCTTGACCAAATCTACGATGGCTTCGATCCTTGTTTTGCCTGTAAAAAGGAAGTAGATGGGAAATATAAACCACACAATAATCTGGCACACAGGGAAGAGGGGTTTGTGATGATGCTCCATCCAATTTTAGCTAGCATAGCTAAATTGAATAGCTCTAACTCTCGGAATCCAAGGCCTCTATCTTCTTTATTTTTGGTGAGATCCTTCCAACTGATCTAATGGATCTTCTTATCAGTAACATTCTGAGACCACCAAAAATTTCTAATAAACTTTTCCATCTATTTAATCACTCCCGTTGGAATTTTAAACACTGACATGACGAAACTAGGAAGAGCTTGCATGACTGCCTTTATCAGTACTTCCCTCCCCACTTGAGATAGGTATGTGATCTTCCAATTTAATCTTTTTGAGCTTGCTCTTTGAAGTAAAAACTAAGCCATCTGGGATTTAGTTTTGCCCCAAGCATAAGGAATCCTAAAATATTTAGCAAGGTAAGCAGACTCTTTGATTCCCAACATGCTTGTTATCCCGCACTTCACTGCAGTTGAGGTATTACGACTGAATAAGATCCCAGATTTTGCTAAGTTGAAAGACTGACCAAATACCAATTCAAAATCCTGAAGGTGTTGTTTTAGACATAGTGCTTCCTCGACCGTTGCTTCCCCAAATATAATTGTGTCATCTGCAAATAGAGAATGAGTAAGAGTAGGGCAATGAGCATTGACTTTTAAGCCTTTTAAGCACCCCTGTTATTATTGTTGATTTAGAATTTTGGATAGCACATCTGCTGTGAAAATGAAGAGATACGAGGAGAGGGGATCTCCTTGTCGTACCCCTCGAGAGGGATAAAAAAATTCAGTACAGCTGCCATTAATGGAGAGAGCAAACTAGACTGTCGTCACACAATACATAATTAATTGTACCCATCTCTGAGAGAAACCAAATCGGAGTAGGACTTCTCGTAAGAAATGCTAATTCACTTTATCATAAGCTTTGGCAAGGTCTAGTTTGATAGCAAACTGAGCTTTGGCTCATTGCTTCCTGACTTTGAGAGCATGTATGACTTCATGAGCAATTATGATATTCTCTTGAATGTTTCGGCCTAGAATGAACCCTGTTTGTTGAGGAGAGATAAGAGCTGGCAGCCAAGGTTTAAGTCGATTAGCTAAAACTTTTGAAATAACTTTATAGGCAAAATTGCAACAGCTAATAGGCCGATACTCTGAGAAACTTTCAGGATTAGGAGTATTGGGAACCAAGGTGATCAAAGTTTTGTTGAGGCTCGGATGGAACGAACCTGTGTCAAAGAAATTCCTCACCATTTTAATCATATCCTGTTTTATAACTTCCCAATGGTTTTGGAAAAAAAGCCCTGAAAAGCCATCTGGGCTTGGAGATTTTAGTTTCCCCAAATCAAAGACAGCATTTTTAACTTCACTTTCTTAAACCTTTTGCAGTAAACATCTATTCATATGGTCAGTAACAAGAGAGGGAATGAGCTATAAGATAGACTCATTAAAGTGCACTCCCGTCGATTGGTAATTGTTATGGAATGCCTTCATTGCTTCTGTTTGAATATCATATGCCTCAGTTATCCATGAGCCAGAGTCTAGTTTAATTCGTGTGATTCTATTTTTCTGCCTTCTCTGAATGGTGGTTAAATGAAAAAACTTTGTGTTCTTGTTGCCATCTTTAAGCCATTGGATTCTAGAATGTTGGTGCCAGAAAATCTCTTCTTGCTGCCAAAGTGATGTGATTTCGGCCCTCAGAGTTTTTTCTTCCTCTCGTGATTCATCAGTGTACTGACCTTGCAATAACTGATTCAGCCGAGCTTCTAGTTGATAAATTCTCAGTCTGCAGTTCCCTCCTTTTTCTTTATTCCAGTCAATAAGAGCTCTTCGAAGTTTATTCATCTTCGTGACTATTGTCCCAGTAGTAGACTCTTGAAGATTGCTTTGCCATGTGTTCTTTATAAGCGCTCTCCACTCAGAATTAGATTCCCATTTGCCTTCATACCTAAACAAATTTTTCCTGAGTGGCTTTTTCCCGTCCAGAAGAAGAACCAAAGGGCGATGATCAGACCCTAAAAAGGATTCATGAACTAGTACCGCATTAGTGTGTAGCAATCTCCATTCTGCAGTGCAGACAACTCTATCGAGCCTCCCTTGAATGTTATTAGCACCAGATTGTTTATTGTGCCAAGTGAATTTACCTCCTTCAAAGTCTAGCGCGCCCAAATTGCAAGAGCTCAAGAAGGTCTGGAATGGTAATAGTTGCGATAGTGTGACAGCTCTTCCCCCTTTTTTATCCCAGATTGTGGAGTAGCAATTAAAGTGAACAATTAATAACCAGGGAAAGGCTGCAGTGGATTGTAGAGTTTTAACTTTCTCCCATACTTCATGCCTATGCTCCTTCTGCGGATCGCCATATATTCCTGTGAGCTGCCAAGTCTGCCCTTTTTTGAGAAGAAGATCTATGAAATTTCGAGTAAGATGTTGGATCTGGACTCCCCATTCGTTATTCCACCAAAGACCTAATCCCCCAGCTTGACCCTCTGAATCAGCATAGATCCCATGGTCGAATCCGAAATTAGCTCTCCAAATTTCCATGAAAGACGAGGGCTGTTTTATTTCCATTAAAAAAATGAGGGTCGCATTGTGTTGTTTGATCAGCCCGTGAAGAGCATTTCTGGTAGTTAGGCTTCCAAAACCTCTGCAATTCCAAGAAATGATGCTCATCTTGGAACCCCTCGGATCGAACTTGTTTGAAGACGAGCTAGCTACCCAGAGGAAAAAAAAAGCTATGATTACTCGATTAGTGGCTATGAAAGCGAAATATGGGTAATTGGAAGCACTGTGACGAAGCTATAAAAAACTGTAAGAAGCTGTGAGAAACTGTGAGTAATCCCTGAATTAACTTACTATCGAAAAACACTAACTAATTTGATCTGCTATCAAAAGCTGTGTATGACTATCAAGGCTATCAGACGCTATCAAGGCTATTGAAAACTACGATAACGGTTAAATTCTCACTTCTCTGGAACTCCCTTAAAAATGAGTTCAATATAAAACAATATGCTAAAAAAACAAATGTTAATTATGACAGTGATGATATTATTGTTAGGAGGTACCACTACCAAATAATTGTATGAGTGTCATTAAATTCTCAATTTTGCACTCATCATTGTTATCCACGTGCGTGAAAATTGCTCCGGTAATTTTGCTCTAGTCTTCTTCGTATTTGGAGTTTTCTCCTCCTCCAATCTCTTTCTAGAAAGTCAAATAGTGCCATCATTAAATTAAAGTGTTTCTAGATCCCATGTTCTCACTCTTTCTTTTTTTGCTTGAATTTTCAACTTTCCAACTAATTCACAATTAAAAAAAAAAAAATTTATTGGTCCATATTGCCAATAATATATGATTTTAGCATTATAAATTTGGTTGATTTTGAGCAGCATCTAAATTTTATAAATTTGATGCACTAAATAAAAAATATACGGTAATTTATTTTAAAATGAAATAAATATTTTGTTTAAAATAAATTTTAAAATTTTAATTCAATATTTTGACTTTTTAACATATAAGTTTACATGTTTTGGATTGACATATAAAAAAATATAAAAGTGAGAATGAGAAATATGTTTTATATATTTATCTGGAAATAAATTATTTTTCTGACTGAAGTGAGAAAGAATTTCTTTTAATGATGATTATCAATTATTTAACATGTGGATAACACTAATATTTTAGTATTAAAATATACAAATTTATATTATATTTTTAATTTATATTATAAAAAATTATGAAATTTATTTATGCTAAATATATTTAAAAATTAAAATTTACTTTTCTTGACGTAATTGTTGTTTATGGCTTCAGTAGAAACAAAAAGTAAAACAACAATAAATATGAGGCTGAAATTGATCCTACGGTGTACAGTTAATTAGTCAATTAAAGACAGATTGCCACGTGGCACAACATAAAAGTGCAATTATTATTCTTATGGAAAAAGAATAAAGAAAAAAAGGCAAGGCAAAGAAAACTTTTTTTTTTTTAGTTGCGCATCCGTAGCGTAGACATAAAGAGCACCTTACTGTATCATATGACCTCCGTTCTCCGTTAACTAACGGCCACTCAAAATAACACACAATTTGGAAACGTAAAATTTATAGATAAATTTTCTATTTATCACAAATTTTTAAGTTTTAGTTTTGTCTATACCAAAATGTTCAAAAATGAAGGTTAAAAAAACATTTTTTTAATATTTAAATTTATATAATTGAATATAACTTATGTGATTATATTTAAAGTAAATTATATAAAAGTTTAATATGAATAAACTATTAGTAAAAAAATAAATGTTTAAAGAAAAGTGAGCTAAACACTTATTGTCCAATTCAATAAGTGATTATTTAAAAATCTAAATTTTATCTTTTTTTTTATATTAGTTATAAATGAAATTTTTTTAAAAAAATTTGAGCAATGTTATTGTTTGTATTTTTATTTCTTTCAGTAATATTTTCACAATCATTAAAGTTCAAAATTACCTGCAATATTAATATGTATAATAATTATAATAATAATAATAATAATAATGGTGTCAATAATATAAACACAAGTCCCAATAACATCTTTCACATTTGTGTGTAATATTTTTTAATAATTAATAATTACAAAAAAGTTTAATTAAATTTTTAAACATGAAAATTCTATATGCTTTTTAAAAATACAATTTCTATCAGTGCAACTTTTAACCTTTTTTTTTTTTTGGAAAAAAGACCAATTAAAATTTTTTGTCAGTAACCTTGTAATAATATATATATATTAAAAAAGAAAATTTAATAAAAATAATTATATTTAAGATATATGAAATGAAGAAAATTCTTTCAATATTTTTTAACATGATTGTAAAATATTAAAAGTTATTAATAAAATCAATTTTTTTAATTTTTAGATGAGTTCAATTGTTTGAATATTTTTAATAGAATTATTTTCAAATATATAAAAACTTAAAATATCTCATACCCATTATAAGAACTAAAACTATTGTTATTAAAGAAAATCTACGAATCTTAACTTAAATTAAAATCATAAAACTATAAATAAAATTAAAGAAAATATTTTTACAAATTTATATAAAAATATTTAAATAGATTTAGAGATTCTTTAACTGAAAAAGAGAAAAAAAATTAATCAAAACCTTAATTTATTAATATTTTAATAAGCATTATACAATTAGGTCACTCCATATTCGCCCAATAGATACAAATATATATTTTTATTCAAAAAAAATATAAAAGAAAGTAAAAGAAAAAGAAGAATCGGTTCGGTCAGATAGTTTAAAAAATATTCGGTCTGAGTTCGGTCCGACCTGCCCGCTCCGAGGGGTAAGCGCCAATTCAATAAACAGACCGGCGAGGTTGCCGTGCCGTTACGATTATGAGAAGAGAAAGAAATAAAAGGAAAAAAAAAAAAAAAAAACGGAATCAACAGAGCGGCGGTTTTAAGGCACGGCTCTCTCTTTACTCTTTCCTAAAAATATTAAACAAATACAAAAGAAAGCAATTGACAACGACATGCCTTTGGTTCTCGTCACCCGAAACAAACCAACCCAACCTATAAGCTTTCGCAACAGCGCCAACACCATCACCAGCAGCAGCAAGCAGCAGCTGCCTCCTTCTTCTTCGTCACCTCTCGTCGTATCTTCCTTTTGCTACTGCCATTATTATTCTATTCTAATACTTTTATTCTCATTCTCATTCTTTTCCTCCGCTGAACCAAATCAACTAAGCAAATTTAATATTTTAACAACAAACAAACCATTTATATATAAATAAATTAAAAAAAAAAAAGCATCGTAAAGCATCACCTCCTCCTCCTCCTCTGTTTCCTCCGCCACCGCGTGCGGCGGTGTATTGTATTGTGTATGTATATACATGTACTCTTCCTTTTTGTTTATTGCTTGATCTGATTCCCTATGCCAATTCATGTTTTTATACGATTTTTCGTCGATTTTCTTTTGCAAACCTATCTGTTTTAATTATACCAGTATCCAAACATATCGATTCAGATTTTATTTATTTTTTACTTGTTTGTTAAGTATTTTATTATGCTGCTCCTGTTTTATAAATCTCTGATTCTCATTCTTTGATCCAGATTTCATCTATATAACCGCTGTTAAATGTCTTCACGTTCTACAAGAATGTCAGGTAAAAAAAATTTCATGTCGTGACCTGATGCCAGGCGCAAATGCGATTTGCGTGTGGATTTAACGCTTTGTTGTTGTTGTTGATGGTAGGTGAGGTGATTTCGATTCAGGAAAGCCGCGAGAGAGCGAAACGTATGGATCTAGAAATTTCTGAAGACGACAGGAGGAGAAGGAAATCTGGATCTCTAAAGAAAAAGGCAATGAGTGCATCCACTAGGCTAACGCATAGTTTAAAGAAACGAGGAAGGCGTGTGGCTGATTGCAGATTCGCTGCGATTTTGGTTAATGATGTTAGGGATGCTAAGGAGGAAGCTGCTGTTAATGCGTTTCGCCAGGCATTGATTTTAAAAGACATGATTCCGCCTCGCCATGATGATTACCATACTCTATTGAGGTAATGCAACCACATTTTTTTTGAACAATTTTATGGAGTATGTTATTGTTCAAGATGATTTCATAGGAATTGGATCTCCATTGTTGCAGGTTTTTAAGAGCTCGAAAGTTTGACCTAGATAAAACTCTCTTGATGTGGTCAGAAATGCTCAATTGGAGGAAAGAGAATGGTGTTGATTCGATCATACAGGTAACAATACAACTGTTGTGAGAAAATTTTGAATTATGTAGTGTGATCATTGTTTGATGATGTTTGTATTCTTGCTTGAATGCTTCCTTATACTTTACAAGTTTTAACTGACGATCTTATGTGTTTCTTGCTTAGGATTTTGTATATGAGGAGTACGAAGAAGTTCAGCGTTATTATCCTCACGGTTACCATGGTGTAGATAAAGAGGGTCGACCTGTTTATATTGAAAGACTTGGGAAAGTTGAACCAAGCAAATTAATGAGTGTAACCACAGTGGATCGGTTTTTAAAATATCATATTCAGGGATTTGAGAAGACTTTTACTGAGAAATTTCCTGCGTGTTCTATTGCAGCCAAGAGGCACATCGATTCTACCATTACAATTTTGGATGTGCATGGCCTGGTAATTTCAGAGCCTGCAATAGTAATGGTTGCAATTCCTTTATAGACTTTGTTTTTTAATATATATCTGGTTATGCAGAATTGGATGAGTTTTGGGAAGGTAGCACATGATCTAGTTATGCGTATGCAGAAAATTGATGGTGACAACTATCCTGAGGTAGTTTAATTATTACAGTAAATCAGATAGAAGGTTTTTCTGAGTTATTGTGTTGTTCATTTGATGCTCACTTTGGACGTTGGCTCTTTCTTACAGACATTACATCAGATGTTCATAGTTAATGCTGGGAGTGGATTCAAACTTCTATGGAACACAGCTAAAGGATTTCTTGACCCAAGGACTACTGCAAAGATTAATGTATGAGATTTTTGGTGTTTGTTTTCCTTTACTAGCAGAAATTTATGATTTAATTCATTCTGGTCTGGCTCCGCAGGTTTTAGGCAATAAATTTCAAAATAAGCTGTTGGAAGTTATAGACTCAAGGTTAGAATTTTATTCTTTCCATTGGTTTGAGATCAAAAATTTAAATACATCTGTAATGTTTTCTAACCCCCATGCTATGAACTTGTTTGGCCATTTTCTTGCAAAACAGCCAATTGCCAGAATTTCTTGGCGGATCCTGTTCGTGCCTGAATGAAGGTGGTTGTCTTAGATCCGACAAAGGACCCTGGAATGATCCAGAAATAATGAAAGTACGATCCTTGTCAGTGTCGAGCAAAAAATTGAACTTATTCACTTGGCATCACTCATCAGTAAATATTGATGTTGAATATCAGATTTTCAAATTTTGTGCAAATACATTTTATGTTGCCATTTCTGGAAACTCAAAAGTATTGGCATCACTTGCAGATTGTACATGCTGGAGAAGCACTGTACTTGAGGAAAATGAAGAGTTCTTCCGATGACGATGAGTTAGATATCAAGTTATTTGCCTCGAAGGTGAGTTGCAGAAAAATTATTCACTTTGATCTTCACCTGTGATCTTCTATATATATGAATATATGGCACTTTTTTATGCAGGTTTCAAGAAGTGAAATATTTTCTGCTGATTCAGGCTTGGATAGAAATCCAAATACCTCAGATTTCATACAACAAATTCGACTTTCAGAGAAAGTAAGTTTTCTACAGTTTGGTTTTGGAGTTCCGGATTTGCAGTGTTATACCAGTTGAATCCTAATATCTTGTTTTTATCAAATATCATTTGTTGTTGGAATGATTTTATCTTAGATTTGCCAGACAAATAGTGTTTAGAATCCAGTTGAGCATACATGTTTGTATAATAAATTTGTAAGTGATAGAATTCAATTGATTTTTGTTTGTTGAGTTTACCTAGTTGCCCATATTATAATACTATCTGGATTCTTTCCCCTATGCAATCCAGTCTGCTTCCTCCGTCATGCACCTGAGAGAGGATGGCTTTGGGTTCTGAAGATGGACCCCAATAATTATTGCAATTTTTAGGAGTTTATATTTTGAAAAATTTGATCTTTCTTTTCCTTGTAATTGATTGTAAAAGTTAAAAGGATTCTAGCACTACATTTGAGTGAATATAAATCAAACAAATAGAGCTTCTCATTTTGATTCAGGCAGATAACGTTTTTTGCTAGCAGAAGGCAATGGATAAAGAAATCCAAAGAAAAATTTTTGACACTCAGGAAATTTAACTTGGAAGGTGGAACTATTTGAAACTTAGGCTGTTCTAGAGTGATAATGCTTCCTTTTTATGTCTTGACTGGTATTGGTTAAATTGTTGTTCGTTTTAGGTTAGCATGGATTATTTTTTTCTTTCAGTCTGAAGTCTTTTGAAAAGGATAGTTTGCCTCATAGCTAAATGATGTGTATGCTACACCCATAGATGCTTGATAACTAGCATACACCCAATGATGTGTATGCTACACCCATAGATGCTTGATAACTAGTTAAATATCTATTTTGGTCCGCTGCTGAGCTAACTCTTGCAATGCTCTTGATATTATGCTAGGGAAGGATGGCTGACCTGGCTTCTGTCCATAGCTTGGTTGAGCACATTCCTGCAAGGGTTGAAGATTCTAGTTCAACAAGTAAGTGATGTAATGATATATACTTGATAAGTGGCTTTTTCTTCTACTTTTATTTATGTGATGGCAATTCAAAGTACTGTTGAGTGTTGATCATCTAGCCTCAGACCTGGTTTACAGCTATGTTGTATTGGTTGTAGGTTTTCACATTGCCATATGTAGGGTAGCTTGTTCCCTGTCATCCAGGTTTTATTTGGATCCTGTGTGCTATTATTCCTTGCATAATTTATGATTGCTTGTGCTTGAACGTCCAAATGTATCTAGTTTTCAGGGTGGTCATGTTGTGCACAATTTTTCCTTAGCATGAGATAAAAATGAAATCCACAGCTAGATTGCCTTGCATCTGCCCTGCCTTGATGCGTGATCAAGCAAATAAGTTTCAAATCATGTCCACAGCGCAGGGCTCAGAAATAGCTAAATAGTTAAATGACACCACAATACCTGATGGTGAACTATTTATTCTGATGGTGAACTATTTATTTGTCTTCCATGTGACACAGAGTAGGGATCTTTCTGAACATTTTTAAACTAATGAAGATGCCGACTTAGTACTATGTCAAGTTTGTTTTAATTTCAGATAGACTTAATATGCTGATTTTATTTGCAAAAGGGGATGCAATTTATCCTCATTCCATCTCAGTGAAAAAGCTAATTATTTGATAGCTACGAATATACCTTTTGTGCAGAAGCATGTTATTGACATTCATATCTGATACTTCCGCAGATGATTCAGTGAATGATGTCAGCACAAGAGTGCTGCAGAAGAAGTTCATTCATCAGATGACAAGTTTAGTCGTTCGCTTCATACTCAAATTGTTAGCATGGATATATCTTCTTCTCCCAAGGATGGGGAGATATTTTTCAGCACGACATTCAGACAGACAGTTGCTGAACCAACAGAGCCCACTGTTCGCAGATTCGACTTTGCAAGAGCAACATGTTCCACAGGAAGTAAAAGAGGAATCTCTGGAGCCATGCTGGCAGAGGCTGCAACATTTAGAAACAATGATAAATGAACTGGTTAACAAACCTACCAAGATTCCTCCTGAGAAAGAGGACATGCTTCTTGAATCACTGAGTCGGATTAAATCTATTGAACATGATCTGCAGAAGACAAAGAAAGTATGACATCTTTGCTTTCCTCAAAACATGTAGTTCTGAAGCTAATAGCATTAATAGAAATCTATTCTTCTGTCTTGATTTTTCATTATTAGTTGTTGAAACCTAGTTTTATTTTGCAGGTACTCCTTGCAACTGCATCAAAACAGGTGGAGCTTGCTGAGTCACTGGAAAATCTTAAAGCGGATGCCTTAGCCGTAAGTTTATAAAATGAAATTCATTATTATTCATTCAGCATAGGCTAGCATATGGTAATATCCTCATTGACATCCCCCCATCAAAAATTGATGGATAATCCATGTGGCGAATAAGAATGGAGTACTACTACCCTGTTAAGGGAAGCCCTTAATGATGATTATAGAGTTTCAGGTCTTTGGTGTTCTGCGGCTGAGTGTCAATGTAAGTGTGGGAAAAATAAGCAAGTGCCACTGTAAAAAAAGCTTGCACATTACTGATTTAGCAAATTCATTAGTGCATCCATTCATAATTTTTTGTCCTGAACCGATCCATCCCCAAAAGTAAAAATAAAATTGAAAACTTTATGCCATCAAATGCTGTTGCAAAATTTGTTTTTGCTGCTGATTTTCAGAAATTGCATTATGATATATCATGTGTATCAGCTTGCTTAATTTTCATTATATCACACTGAATATTTCAAGAACCTCGTCATTGGTTTCCCAGAATATTGATATACAGGATTTAAATTACCAGTTAGTCACAACAATGGATGTTATTCTTAGGATAGACCTGCATACTTCATTCTTGTGATTTATGGCTGCACAAGCTTATAGGTTTCTTTTTCTTTTTTAGTAATATAAGAATATACTAAATTTTTGTCTGGTTGTTTGCTCCAGCACACAAGATGTGCGTGCTGATTGTTCAAGCATTTACCAATTGCAGGGAGTGAACTCTTGTTGGCCAAGAAACTGCAAGTCTTTCTCCCCAGAAAGATGAGATGCATTTCTTTGAAAAACAAGTTTGCTGATGTTATTGCACAACGCCTTGTGATTCTGCAGAATTCAGTCACTACTGATCGCAAACTAGCTCAGCAGATTCGAAGGGATTAGTGAGGTATCACTTTCAATTGGCGCAGCCCATGCATTCTACATTCCGCACTCTGACAAAACAGGATCTCATTTCTTTTTTCTTTTCTACTCAGGTTCTTAGCCTGCAGAGGAAAAGAATCCCATCCATCAGCTTGCCGTAGATTCAAAATATAACAGACAAGCATGGCGGTGAGCATGACACATGTACCATAGATTTCGTGTCTCTGTACATAACATGATCTTTTTGTTTTGGTGTATTTTTTGTTTCTTGGATTAACAAAAGGATACATAACCACATTGATCTTCACAAACGAAATGTTCATTTCAGAAAAACGGCTTTACTACAACTTCTTTTTTGAATTGAGGCAATTTTGGTGCCCAACTTTACTTACAAAACTAATTTGTGTCATTGACAATTGACATCTGTAATAATATGTTGTGAATTTGTTCTGCAAAAAAGATATATTGTTGCTTGATTTGAAAGAACTTCTATTGGTTCATGATTTATGTTCTTGTTTCAACTCTTTAAATCAATTACCGAGTACGGTGGGAGATAGTCATAAAACAAAAGCCTATATATATTGTACTCCATACTCCATATATGACCATTCACCCAAAGAAATCCCCTTCTCCAACCAATGCTTAAAGAGGGTGATTCCAACTCGATACAGACACCTTTGTGACATTTTAGATGTAATAGTGATCTTAAAAATTATATGTACGAGTAATTATCAATTTGATTTTGTACTATTCAACTTGAAAAGGATAAAAATTTTCTAATACTCAGGACATAAATAATGCTATTTGAAGTCGTGTATTAAAGTTAAAATGCAGTGCAAGTTATTGTGTTGATATTGTAAAAAGAATAATGGACCAAAGCAATAAAAATTTTATCCATTTGGGAAAAAAAAAAAAAAAAAAACGAGAGAAGGCCTTGTTTTATTAGAATAAAATCTTTCTTTAAGAACTGAACTCCATTCTCAATTATAATGCATAGTAAATATGCTCTGGACATCATTTGCTACTTTGCCCTTGAGAAAACATGTATAGAGCCAAGGAATTCGCACTTTAAGCATTCAGTCATGGAACCCAAGGCACTGATCCTTAAATCTCTCAAATTTAAGTTTGACTCTTCATGATTTTTAGGGCATTGTCTCATTGGCACCTCCCAAATGATTCCCATCTTCGGCTTATATCAATCCCAAATTATGGTCACAATATTTGAAAATTTCAATGCCCCTAACAGAGTGTAAACAAACTTCAATATCATAGGACTTTTTTTTTTTTTTTTTTTTTTGTTAGAGGCAGAGAACATATTTCTAAAAGATATCACACTTTAATATGGATATTACTATAATATTTTCAAAGTAAATATCATGACTACCTTCTTTGTACTAATTCTTTTAAAAACTCATTTTTAGAAGTCTAATATTTCTTCTGCATTATATATATTTTTTTAACATTATTAGTTTTATATATATAAAAATGGGAGTCAGCCTTCAATCCTTTGCTATTAGTTTTATATATATAAAAATGGGAGTCAGCCTTCAATCCTTTGCATAAATTTTAATATATATGTATATATTTTTTAAAAAATTAATCACAGTAATTTTTACATAAATTGTACTCTATGGTTAAATCTATCTTATTTTTATTCGCCAAATGTAAATTAGTTGATATGTGTATTTGTTAACACATAATTTGACTCGGCCTAAAAACGAAGACCGAATAATAAAGATCCGAGCAAAATAAGTCTCATAGTGTAAAGTCAAAATCAACTCTCCCTTCCTAGTCCACCACTCTTTTTTATTATTATTTTTTTTTGTCAAAGGTAGTTATATATCATCAAGGCTTACAGTGAATTACACCAAACTAACTCAATCTTACAATTCCAAACATATACACAAACTTCAAACTTACAAATGCAAATTAAATATATCTACTTAACATAGGTGGAGTTTGAACCCATGACCCTTAGTCATGACGCCTTAATGTGGTGGGATTTTTACCATCCAATTCACACATCCTTGGCTCCTAGTCCACCACTTCAATAGCTCATTTTTTGGCTCCTTGCAATGCCCTTTTTTAGTTTGCTACAACTTCAGTCTTCACTTTTGTAGCACCCTCTTTTCCTCTTGTTTTTTTCTATCTAACTTCTCTTTTTAATTCTCTCAAGAATGCTCCTTTTTCTCTCTGTTTTTTTTTTAACCTCCCTCATTCTTATTTTTCTCTCTCCAGTTTTTTTTTTGGTTTTAAGAATGTTGTTTTTTAGAAACTTTCTTTTTTTCTCTCTCATATTTTTTTAGAAGAAGCCTTCCCCCCTTTTTTCTTCTTTTTCCTCCCATTTTATCTTCCCTCTCCCCACTAACCACTTCCTCAAGTCTTCCTTCTTCATTTCCACGTGACAATTATCTACAAATTTTTATTTTCAAAAAATCATGGTTAACGGTTCTGAACGTTAGAGAGATACACATCACGTTCAGTTTTAGATATTTGTTTTTTTTAAAAAAAAGTAGCAGACACTACTAAGACATTGCCTTAGCAAGGCCATCAGTAGACTTTATATGGGTCATTGACCTATTAAGAGAGAAAGAGACTGGGTTTTACACTATCAAACTAATTTTACTTAAATTTTCATCATTGAATCTTTGCTCTCTCGGATCCTTTCAAGTCATGTGTTAACAATATTACAAATTTAATTAGAAAATGCAATACATTTTATATAGGCCTAATTACTTAAAAAATTATGAACTTTTCAATTTTCAACAATTTTAGCTTATTCTTTTAACTTTTTAAAATTTAGTATCATACTATAAATTTTTTTATCAAAATTAGCTTCCGATGGAATATCTGATTGATTTTGCTGATGTGGCACCAGAATGTGATTTTATTCAAAAAAAAAAATGAATCAGCAATCTGAATCATTATTTGCCCAAAACACACCGTTTTAAGACTCAAATATTAAAATCTCACGACCTTCTTCTTCCTCCTTTACATCTTCAAAAATGAAAACTTTCTTCTCTTAAAATCTTTAGAGCTCGAATTT
>CATIWO010715764.1:0-17051 GCA_949673435.1 Macaranga tanarius | reverse complement strand
TGGAAGTTGGTTTTAAAGATTTCTTATGATAATATTTCAAAATAATATTTTATCCACTCACTGGGTAATTTCTTTTTGAAATTACTCACACTCGTTTTGTTTTAAAATTTTCAGTATAGGTGATTGATTACTGCTTAGTCTGCAGTGAGAAATGACAGTGTCGCGGACCACGACAGTAAAAGAGGATGGATAAGACGAAGATTTTCTTTTTAGAAATATGGAAGGAATGGGATTAGAAATTTTTAATTTTATTATGTCAATAATTAGTTGTATAAAGAGATGTATATACTTTTAAATAGTTTTAGAGTTTAACATTCAATTCTTGTAATTTTGATGACGAGAGATTCTTTATTATCATTAAGTCTTCAATTATATATCTTAATATTATTAGTAGTGGTGAGGGCATTACAGAAAGTCTATAGCAGTTTTGTCCATGTCATTTATAACCAAAGAACAATAAAATTCTTGAGTCAATTGTATATAAGAATCATTTTCCAAATCAACAAATTTCTTAAGCCCTATTGAATTCAACAATCTATCCATAACATTAGTCATACCCATTTTTTCAATAATAAACTTAGGCAAAAATCTAAAACCTACAACATCTCTAGTCTTACTTTGAACATATTTATTACCTTCAAAATCATGAAAAATAAGGAAAGGAGCCTCATGCCTTGGAGCAAGATTAATAGGTTGGTCTTCTTCCTCACTTTGAATGATGGCTTTACCCTTTGAAGCCTTAGAAGATTTGAGAGCTTTCTTTATAGTGAAATAAATATAAAAAAAATGTAAATGCAAAAATAGAAAGAGAAAGAAATGTGCAGAGAAGAAATGTGCAGAGAAGAAAGGTGTAGAGAAAAGAAAGAGAGAAATGTAGAGAAAAGAGTCTGTAAAGAAAAAGAAATATAGAAAAGAAAATATGTAGAAGTAATTTAAAAATAGGAATGTAGTAAAGACAAAAATGAAAATGGGAGGAAATGAAAGTAAAAAGAGTTGTTGTGAAAATTTCAAAATGAAGAGAGAAATGAAAAGAAATGTAAATGGAAATGTGTATTTGAAGAATACATGTATATATAAAATCATTTTTTTTAAAACGAGTTAGTGTGGTGAAAGTGTGTGTTGGTTGGGAAGGAGTATGGTGTGGTGCCGACTCGGCACCTAATGTATGATGCTATACCGAGTCATGACAGTGCACATTGGTCACGACTCGGCACTGATCGACTGGTATTGCCGAGTCATGACAGGTCCCATTCGTCAAGACTCAGCACTAGTTGTAAGTGCCTGCCAAGTCATGATAGGGGCGAAGCATCACGACTCGGCACTGATATGAGCTTTGGGTACTGACTCGGCACCCTGTGTAATTCCTTTAAGATATAGTTTTTTTAGAAAACAAATACATTTTTAATAAAACAAATATTAAACCGAATTCTAAAATAATGTGATTAGTAAAACAAGAAGAAATAAAATAAAAACTAAGAATAAAAGAAATGAAATGTAAAAGATAAAGCAAATAAAACTATACTAAATAACAAATAGATAAATAAATAAAATAAAATAAATAAATAAATGAATGCTAAATTGAGGTCTATAGCTTGACCATTACCTGTAAGAAGATTAAGGTGGAGAATTGAGTGGAATGGAGATCCCTTTCTTTAATTAATCACCAACAATATAAGGTTTTAAACGATGACCATTGACTTTAAAAGTTTTACCCTTCCCATTTGTAATCTTAATGGCACCGTAAGGAAAAAATTTAACAATTTGGAATAGACTTGACCATCTTGATTTCAACTTACCGGAAAAGAGTTTGAGCCTTGAATTATATAAAAGAATAAGATGCCCTTCATAAAACTTCTTCTTTTGAATGTGCTTGTCATGTCATTGCTTGGTTTTATTTTTATAGATCTTGGCATTCTCATAAGCATTCATCCGCATTTCCTCCAATTCATTAGGTTGAAGAAGCCTCTTTTGTCCTGCTTTTATTAAATTAAAATTCAATTCTCTAGTTGCCCAATAAGCTTTATGTTCAAGCTCAACCGGCAAGTGACAAGACTTCCCATAGATCAATTGATGTGGAGTAAGGCCAATGGGAGTCCTGAAAGTTGTCCTATATGCCCATAATGCATCATCAATCTTCAATACCCAATCCTTTCTTGAAGCTAAAATTGTCTTTTCCAAAATCCATTTGAGTTCTCTATTACTAACTTCAACTTGACCACTAGTTTGAGGGTAGTATGGAGTAGCTATCTTGTGAGTAATACTATACTTCTTCAAAAGTGATTCAATAATATGGTTGCAAAAATGAGAACCACCATCACTAATTAATGCTATTGGAGTACCAAACCTAGAGAATATGTTCTTCTTAAGCATTTTTTTGACGACCTTGGCATCATTTGTAATGGATGGAATAACTTCTACCTATTTAGAGATATAATCTACCATGACAAGGATGTACTTATTGCCTAAGGAACTTGGAAATGGTCCCATAAAATCGATACCCTAAACATAAAAAATTTCTACCTCCAGAATATCACTCATAGGCATCTCATACTTCTTAGAAATATTACCTATTTTTTAACATCAATCACAAGCAAGCACAAAATTATGGGCATCTTTAAATAATGTAGGCCACTAAAATTCAGATAAGAATACCTTAGATGATGTCCTAGATGCACCAAAGTGTCCACCAACCTCCATGGAATGGCAATGCCTTAGAACATCTGGAACTTCATCTTGTGGAACACATCTTCTTATCAAATTGTCTCCACACCTCTTATATCATAGAGGTTCTTCCCAATAGTAGAATTTGACATCATGCAAGAATCTCTTTTTCTGTCTAAAATCCATTCCATGAGGAAAAACTCCGCTTACTAAATAGTTAGTAATATCTGCAAACCATGGAAGTTCCTTTTTAGCAATTTGAAGAAGTTGTTCACCCGGGAATGTGTCATTGATAGGTACACCATCATCTTGCTTCTTTAATCCTTCTTGATATAGCTTTAATGAATGATCCGCCACAAGATTCTCACTACCCTTCTTGTCTCTAACCTCTCAATCAAACTCTTGAAGCATCAAAATCCACTGAAGCAACCTTGGCTTGGCATCTTTCTTGCCAAAAAAATACTTGAGAGCAGCATGATCCGAGTAGACAATCACCTTTTGACCAACAAGATATACTCTAAATTTGTCAAAAGCATAAACAATGGTAAAAAGCTCATTTTTGGTGGTAGTATAATTGATTTGAGTACCATCAAGAAGCTTGCTAGTATAGTAGATCACACAAGGCTTTCCTTCCTTTCTTTGGCCTAAAACAGCCCCCACAGCATAATTACTAGCATCACACATAATCTCAAATGGTAATTCCTAATTAGGTGGCTGTAAAATAGGAGCTGAAATAAGAGCTTTCTTAAGCTTTGCAAAATAATCGAAACATGATTTATCACACTCAAAAATTGCCTCATTAGCTAATAAGTTACACAATGGTTTGGCAATTTTAGAGAAGTCTTTAATGAATCTTCTATAAAATTCTGCATGCCCAATAAAACTTCTCATATCTTTAACACATTTTGGAGGTGACAAATTAGTTATGACTTTAATTTTTTCCTTATCAACTTCAATACCCCATTTTGACAATATATGGCCTAGAACAATGCCTTCTTGCACCATGAAATGACATTTCTCCTAATTTAGCACTAATTTATGCTCTTTGCACCTGCTAAGAACTTTAGAAAGATTTTCTAGGCAATTTGAAAAGTTAGTACTATAAACACTAAAATCATCCATGAAAACCTCTACACAATCATCAATTAGATCACTAAAAATGGAGAACATACATCTTTGAAATGTAGCGGGAGCATTGCATAGCGTAAAAGGCATACGTCTAAATGCAAAGGTACCATAAGGACATGTAAAAGTAGTCTTAGGTTGGTCATCGGGATGAATAGGTATTTGGTAAAAACCACTAAGCCCATCTAAGTAGCAAAAATAAGAAAAATTAGCTAAATGTTCCAAAACTTAATCAATGAATGGTAAAGGAAAATGGTCTTTCCTAGTTGCTTTGTTAAACTTTCTAGAATTAATGTACATACGCCATCTAGTGACAGTCCTAGTGGGCACTAAATCATTAGACTCATTTTTCACAACCGTCAATCCACTTTTTTTAGGGACAACTTGAACCGGACTTACCCACTTACTATCACTAATGGAATATATAATGCCATTATCAAGCAACTTAATTACCTCTTTCCTAACCATATCTTTAAGAGTGGGATTTAATCTCCTTTAACCTTCAATGGAAGGTTTAGCATCATCCTCTAAAAGGATTCTATGCATACACACATTAGGGCTAATACCCTTCAAATCATTTATGGAATAACCAATAGCACCATTATGACTAAGTAACATATCACATAAAGCATCAACATTATTTTTAGGCAAAAATGAATTCATAATAAAAGTAAATTTAAAGTTAGAGTCAAGAAATGCATATCTTAGATTTGATGGTAAAGGCTTGAGCTCTAGCTTTAATTCTTCATTTGGTGAAGTAGACTTTGGATCATCATCCTTCCTTAATGGTTCAAACCTTGAAGTTCTATGAGGAGGAAAGTATAAAGTTGCCTCCAAGAGTTTTACATTAGCTTCTTGCATCATGTAGGGCTTAATAGGATCTTGCCTTATACACTATCACTTTATCAATGCATTCATCAATAACATCAAGTGAGTTTATTCTACTCACCACTTCAATTGGTATAGTCTTTATCATCTTGAACACATCAAATACCATAGACTCATTATTCACTTCCAATGTGATCTTGCCTCTCTTCAGCTAATGATCATACCCGCCATCAACAAAAATGGTCTTCCAAATAAAATTAGGATTTCAAGATCTTCCTCCATATCCAAAATAATAAAATTGGCAGGTATAATAAATTTACCCACTTTGGTTGGCACATTTTCAAAAATGCCAAGTGGATAAGTGACAAATTTATTTACCATAGAAAGATATATATTTGCAGGCTTAAGCTGTCCCAAGTTAAGCCTCTTACAGATGAAGTAAGGCATAAGGCTAACATTAGCACCAATATCAAATAAAGCTTTATCAAAATGAGTACCACCAATTACACAAGGAACAATGAAATAACCTAGATCTTTAAGCTTTGGTGGAGATTTGGAGTACATAGCCTTGGATTCTTCAACAAGAGAAACTAATCCATACTCCTTAAGCATACTCTTATGGTTAATGATATCCTTCAAAAACTTGCCTCATGCTGGCATATCTCTAATTGCATCTATAAATGGTATGGTAATGGTGATCTCCTTGAGACAATTAAGAAATTTGCCAAATTGCTTATCCAAAGTACGCTTAATGAACCTTTGAGGAAAAGGTAGTGTTTTAAGATCTACCTTAGGTTCATCATCTTTGGGTATGGCATCTTCCTTTTTGCTCTTCTTAACACTTTCATCATCACCCTTACCACTAACAATAATATTGTTATCTCCCTTACTAGCCTCCACCTCTACCACTTCATCATCATCAATCACTTTTTTACCTTTACTAGCAATATTTTCAACCTCCTTACTACTCCTCAAAGTAATTGCTTGGCAAGTCTCTTTTGGTGTAAACTTCGGTTGGCTAGAAAGCTTTTCCAAGGGTTTAGAGTTAGAGGAAAAGGCTTGTTGAGCAATTTAGGTTTCAAAGATACGGTTATGAGTAGCAAGTTGTTCAAGCTTAAAGTTAATTTACTTGAATTGCTCCTCATTTTGCTTATTGATGGTAATTTTTTGGTTAATAAATTGCTCCATAAGAGTTTCAAGGTTGGATTTGGGTTGGGTAGGGTTGAAAGCTTGTTGCTTCATAGGAAATAGAGGTGGATTTTATGGTTTAATGTTTGGGTTAAGTTATGAAGGGTTAGACTATGAAAAATTAGGATGGTTCCTCCATTGAGGGGTATAGGTGTTTGAGATTGGTCCATTTCTTTAGTTGAAACCTCATTATAAATAGTTTACTTCTTTACTAGAACTTACATGGCATTCATCATATGCATGAGGACGTCCACATAATTTATAAATTGAGCTTATTTTTTCAACCGAGTTTATTTGAACCTTATTTACAAGCTTTGTTAAAGCATCCACCTTGGCATTCAACATATTTATGCTATCTAACTCAAGAATTCCTTTTCCTTTTGCCAAAGTAGTTTTATCACCCATGTAGCCTTGAGATGCTAGTTCTTCCAACAAAGTAGTAGCTTCCGTCGGTATCTTATTCATCCATTTACCATTAAAGGCTGCATTTACAATGCTCCTAGCATCATCGGATAGCCCATTATAGAAAATTTATGGAATCATCCAATCATGCAACCCATTATGTGGATATTGACTTTGAAGCTCTTTGAATCTCTCCCAAGCTGTATAAAGTGTTTCATCTTTATTTTGCTTAAAAGTGCTAATCTCATTGCGAAGCCTAGCCATCTTATTTGGTGAGAAATACTTGTAAAGGAAAGCTTACTTCAATTGATCCTATGTAGTGATAGAATTGTTAGGTAAACTAGCAAGCCAAATCTGAGCTTTGTCTCTCACAGAAAATGGAAACAACCGTAGCCTTATTGCATTATCTAAAACATTATTGGTCTTAAAGGTTGCACACACATTAAGAAAAGTGGGGATGTGGGCATATGGATCCTCTCCCGGCAAACCTCCAAACTGATTATTTTACACCATTTGGATGACACTTAGCTTAATTTCAAAATTATTGTTGGCAATAGTTGGAGCTATAATTCCTCTAGAATTTTCAGTGATATCTGGTAAGGCAAAATCACCTAGAGTTCTTCTTTACGGTTCGACCATATTTACTTGTCTTTATTCCCTGCGTAGGTGATAAAAAGTACATTCAATTTCAGGGTCAAAGAATAAAATATTACTAGAACTACGAGCACGTCGCATGGAAATTACAAGAAAAATGAAAATAAAGGAATACTAATATATAATTAATTATCAAATAAGAAAATTAACAATTAAAAGAAAAATAACTAACCTATATATAAAAAAAATCCTAAAGCAACTTTTCTCTATCTTAAACTAATATTAATTTCAAAACCGTTATATCCCCGGCAACGACACCAAATTTTGATGTGGGTTATAATGTATACCCTAGCTTCTATGGCTCAATATAAGATAAGCAAGGGGTCAAACACAGGGAATACGAGAAAAATTAAGTACTAACTGGATAAATACTAAGATGAATAGGCTTACCAAAAATCAAGTTGTAATAAATCAAATTATAAATCTAATTAAATAAAAAATTAACTAAACTATACATTTAAATAAAGATATAATAACAACAATATTCAAAGAAGCGTAGTGGAGATTACAACATATAATAGAATAATGAATTATTAACACAAAATAATTATATTAATAATGAATGCAATAATTGGAGAATATGGCCTAAAATCCTTAAGAGCAACTCTCGTTGTCAAATAAGGAAATTTCCATCTAGAGTCTATAAGCACTCTCGTGTCATTATAGAGATAAATAAAAACCATGAAGTTCTTTGCCAATTCTTTGATCCCTCAGAGTGGATTTCTGGTCTCCATGTACTTTCCTATCCTTTAAGTGAAATCAAATGTATTTCCATAAAAAATTCCCAACTCTTGTTGTGAAACTTTGACTAAAACATCATATATGGTGATCAAGCATATATAACACATTTAAGTACTCAATTGAAATTAAATTATTCATTCAATAATGCAAAATAATTAATATAATTCATTGAAACTATCATCCATTGTAATTCCAACCTACCAAGCAATTAGCCTAGATACATCATGAATAAAAATATAAACACAATAAAATAATATTCAAACAACAAAATAATTATAAAAAGGAAGAGTTAGAAATACTTAGAAATAAATTTAGAGTCTCCAATAATCTCCTTTGATAATAACTTGATGAAAGAAAATGTCTACAAGGCAAATGCTCTTTTGATCTTCCTTGAATATCAATAACTTTTATAATATCTATCTCTCTCTAATTTGTAATTATGTCTATCTATCTATATTGTAGAGAGAAAATAAAGTACTTATATGTTCTAAAGTTGATAGCCAAAGGGTACAAGGCATATCAAACTAAAAGCTACAAATTTTGGTGAAGAATCACATTGCTTTAACATTGCCAGTCACTTCAAGAGAATTTTCGGCAATGCATATGAGTGAATTAGGTTCAGATGTCTTACAGAATTATAGCCCTCTGAAATATCTTTTCATAGCAACTTGAATCACAAAAATCCGAGTTCTGTAGAGGAAGTTATGGCCAAAAGAGTACAATATGGTACGAAGGGTCGTGGTTCTTCACACCGTGCTGAGTCGTGAAGCTGGTGCCGACTAGTGACAGTTCCATTTGGTCATGACTCTTGAAAGACAAGGGAAAGGGTGCCATATCGAGTCATAATAGAATACTTTAGTGCCGAGTAGTGACATGCGATGCTGAGTAGTGACAGTCCACATACACTCCAAAGCTTGCTTCCTTTATTCCTTTGACCATGAATCACCTCAATATGTCCATATAACTTTCATAAGCTATAAATCAAACTTCAAAACATCTATAAGTCATTAAAATTTATATAAATTCACTAAGAACAATGAAGACCAAAAGCATTTGTGATTATGAATAAAATACATGAAAACTAAACTAAAATGTGAACTAAATGCAACCTAAATATACATGAAACACACTAAAACTACTATGCTAATTGAAATGTATCAATCATCAGCATTAATTGGCAATGATAATGATAAATTGTATAATGCACGAACAAAAAGCCATTAAGATAGTTTGGTGCCAGCTGTGCCTGCATCGATTTTTAAGAATGTGTCGAGGAGAGCACGCAATAACTGCCAACCACTGGTAGTACAAGTGGATGTGCCAAATGTACAAGTGCTACTTATGGTGCATATAGACACTACTATTTAGCGTGCACAATGGCAATGGTGATGATTGAAAAGGAAAAGTATAAGAAACTGGAAGCATTATCGAACATGCCATGAAGTGTGGGGCTAGTACTCTGGACCCTAGTTAAGTTGAAAAATGGGTTAAGATTATGGAGAAGGCCTTTATGATATTGTAATTAATAGATGAAGAAAAGGTTAACAATGTCTATGGCCTAATATTTGATAAAGCTGATGAATGGTTAACTCGAGTTAAGAATTTATTTAGGCGAAATTGAATATGGCACATGTTTAAAGAGGAGTTTAATAAACAATATTTGACTATGACATACCAGAAGTAGAAGAAAGCATCTTTTATTAAATTGGTACAAGATTCTATGACTGTTAAGGAGTATACTGATAAGTTTGAGGACTTGTATAAAAATGCGAAGGATGTGTATCCTACTAAAGAAATAAAAAGTAAGAAGCTTAGGGATGAAATGCATGTCTTCTTGTGAGGAATATTAAACTTGTATATTGGAACTACCTTAAGGGATTGGGTTGAGAAGGCAATGGAGTAAGAACAATTAGATAGAGAGATAGAGACTGCAAATCATTCAAAGTTATAATATTAAGAAGAAACTTCGAGACAACCTTAGAAAGGTAATAGGAATAAAAAGTCAAGTTTCTTTCTATACCTAAGGAACAGGGCAAGAACAGGAGGTAATAATGGCCCACAAGGCAACCAAATGTCCGTGAGGCAGCCAATGGCACCATCAAGGCCGATTAATAATTATGGAAGGAATGTTGTTCGTTACTATAAGTGCAACGAAATAGGATATTATACTTGAGAGTGCACAAAGGGAGTGGGAGGTGAACAATCTACGTAAGGATTGAATGCTCCTAGGAATGGGAGAGCTAAAAGACCACTAAATCTAGTAAGACTTACAGTTGTGCATAGTGAAGCAAGTAGGATGGTGCCATAACCATAAAATAGGGTTGTTGGGCAAGCAAATACACTTGGAAAATGTTCAACAAGTAAGGGTTTATGTAGGACTAAGTGTGAAGCTGGGAATGGAATAGATGTGATAATGGGTATGACTCATGCATCTAATAAGTTAGATCATATTTTGATTGATCTTGGTGCTATATTCTTATTTATATCAACTGCATTTATCATGCATAATTGCCTTAGGTTATGTACTAGAATAGAAACTGTAATTTTGAGTATGCGAATGGGAATAGGTGTGATTTGTGAATCTATTATTAAGGATGTGTCGGTCAGAATGGGAGAAAGTAAAATGAAATTGGATTTGATGTTATACTTAGTATGCACAGGTTGAGCTAGTATCAAACAAATGTGGATTGTTACAAAAGATAAGTAGATTTTATATTAGAAGATGGAAGGAATATAAGTTTTGAAGTGGAAGGTAGGAAAGTTCCTAATATGATCATTTTAGCTTTTAATGGTGATAAAGTACCTAAAGAAAGGATGTGAAGCATATTTAGCTTTTGTGGTTGATAAAGGGAAGGAAGAAGTGTTGTTAAAAGAATTGCATGTTGTAAATGAATTTCAGGATGTGTTTCCAAAGGATTTGCTGGGTTTGCCACCTGAGAGAGAAATTAAGTTTAAATTTGAGCTGATGTCGGGAACGACACCTATTTTACAAGCATCATATAGAATGGCTCTAGTAGAATTAAAGGAGTTGAAGGTGCAATTATAGGAATTATTAGATAAAGGTTTTATTTGACCTAGTTTCTCTCCCTAGGGTGCACCGATATTATTTGTAAAGAAGAAGGATGAGTCATTATGATTGTGTATTAATTATAGGCAATTGAATAAAGTTACGGTCCAAAACAAGTACACTCTACCGAGAATAGAAGATTTATTTGATCAATTACAAAGGAAAACTATATTCTCAAAAGTAGATTTGAGGTCTAGATATCACCAATTGAGAATTAAAGAATTAAATGTTCCCAAAACTACTTTTAGAACAAGATATAGACATTATGAGTTCTTAGTGATGCCGTATGGGTTGATGAATGCACCTATAACATTCATGGATTTGATGAATTGAGTTTTTAAGCAGTATTTGGATATATTTATGATTGTGTTCATTGATGATATTTTGGTTTATTCTAAGACTAAGGAGGAACATGAAGAACATTTGAGAACTGTATTGGAGATTTTAATGAATAAGTAGTTGTATGCTAAGTTTAGTAAATGTGAATTCTAGCTAGAAAAGGTTGTATTTCTTAGACATGTAATATTTATGGAAGGGGTATATATTGTCCTTAGTAAGATTGTTGCAGTTATTAATTGGGAACTGCCTAAAAATGTGATGGAAGTGCAAAGTTTCATAGGTTTGGCAGGTTATTATTGAAGGTTTGTATAAGATTTCTTAATAATTATGTCTTCTTTGATGAAATTATTGAGGAAGAATGTAAGGTTTGCGTGGACTCCTGAATGTCAACAAACTTTTGAGATTTTAAAAAATAAGTTAATTATTGCACCTATATTGTCTTTACCAGTTAAAAGAGGTAAATACATAATGTATAGTGATACTTTAGGATAAGGACTAGGGTGTTTATTGATGCAAGATAAAAAGGTGATTGTCTATGCATCATGACAATTAAAGAAATATGAATAAAACTATCCCACGCCTGATTTAGAATTAGTTGCAGTGATTTTTGAGTTAAAGATATGAAGAATTATCTTTATGGAGAAACATGTCAAATCTCCACAAATCATAAGAGCCTAAAATATATATTGAGCGAGAAGGAGTTAAACTTAAAAAAAAGGCGATGGGTGGAATTATTAAAAGATTATGACTATACAATAGAGTATCAACCTACGAAGGCTAATATGGTAGCATATGTACTTAGTCGAAAATTGGCTAGAAATTTGTGCTATATATGTATGGTAAAATTACCATTATTAGTAGAATTGAGGAAATTGGGTATTGATTTGAGTACTAATGTTTCAGGATGTATTTTTTCCATTTTGAAAGTGAGGCCATTATTGATTGAAAGGCTAGAGCAAGCATAACAAGCTAATAGCAGAGTACAAAAGTTATGTGAGCAAATCAAGAATGGGAAGAAGAAGAAAGTGACTTATAGCGATAATGGGGTGCTAAAGTATGAAAAAAGGATATTTGTTCCGAACATGGATGATTTGAGAAGGGAATGGTGACATGGCGCTTACGTATTGGCTTGCATGGAATTAAATAATACCACATTTGCTTATTGAGACACTGGTATGCCACGTGTCCCATATTTATACTCTCTCCTCTAACTACTACCACTGATTTTTTTAAACAATTTTTTTCCCAACTCTCTTCTCCAATGATCCCATCTCTTTAAAACACAAAACTTGCAAATCAATCTATCAATGGCTAAAGTAGCAATTCGCCCCTCGAATTATCTTCCAAGGTGCAATTAACCTCAAAATTAATTTATTTGGCTATTTCACTTAAAAAGATTGTAATTTTGACAATTTACCCCAAATTTAGGAGAGTGAATTATACATCCTTACTATGGCAAGTAGAGTATATAAAATGTTAATAAAACTTATATTTTTTTCCTTTTTTTCTCTCTCTCTCTTTTAATAGAATTATATTTATTATTTTAATATAAAAATATAACAACGATTATTTTTAAAATATAACAACTATTTTTTTTTACAACACTGTTGTCATCATCCAACACCACCACTGGCGCACCCAATACCATCATTAGCACTACCATTATCAATATCGCCCACCATTACTATCCAACCACGTACCATCACTAGTAGTAACACCATTAATACATATACTTATCACCACCTATATCTTCCCTATGAACAAACTAACATAACTAATAATTAACAAAAAAAAACTCATAAATAGATACACGAACAATACCACAATGTTCACTCAAACCTAATGAGTTTAGCCTAAAAACATCTAAGAAGCTTCTCTAGAGCAGTTCCAATACTACGATACTTTGCAGATGTCTCCTTTAGCTTTAGATTATCTTCCTTATGTTTAGCTTCAATTATTGCTCTTTTCTCTTCTGCTTCCTTATAAGTTGGTGCTATTTTATTTTTCATTTTCTCTACATACTATGCCTTTTCTTCTCTAACTTTTCCTATACTCATTAGCAACAATGATTTTAACACCATTGTAACATATGAGATTTTAAGGAATAGATTTTTGCATTGGATACCAAAATTGCTCAGTAAAATATTAGCCTATGACTTTTTACCTCCATTTGCTTTAATTCAACTTACATAAATGCTTTCTTGTTGTTCTTCTATGAGACAATAGAAGATAACTTCTCATGAGCTCTGTTTAAGAGAATTAATGAACAAAATAATAACTTCATTTGTAAATTTTTACTAGTCATTTGCACTGTTCCAGCAGTTATATCTTTAGCGCATTTCCTAGCTACTTCAGCTTTTTCTAGCTGAAGTATTTGCATACTTTCTATGTTTCTAAGAGACGAACTGTGTCTCTGGTATAAAATTGGGCTTTAGTTGATAGTGTCCTTGTTTTTGTTATAGCTCTTCTTCTGCACCTATTATTTTCTTTTACTTTCTTGCATTTTCTTTTCATCCAAATAGAATTGTTTGCTTTGAACTTTTACCTACCTTATTTTTTTAATATTATTGTAGTCACTATCCAACACCATCGTAAGCACCACCTAACACCATCCTTAACACTATCATCAACATCACCTTGTTTAGGCCCAATATTGATTTTAAGCCCAATGACATGCCTACTCCATTAAGCCCAACCCAATTAAATTTAATTTAATGAAAGCTTAATTGTTGGCTTAGGGGGAAAGAAAGAAAGTTCCAGAGGGAACTGTTGAGGGATTGATGAGCTGTGGGGGTAATTCAGGTAATGTGAAGATTGCAGAATTTATGAAGGGAATTATTGAAAATTAAAGAAGCCTGAACTTCTGTACCAAGTTGATGGATTATAAAAGGAGAGGAAGCATGACATAGAATATATACACAATCAACAATCAACCAATCATTAACAAATTATCAAATCCAATAGCCATTTTATTTATCTTTTATCAAATTTTATGCTTTTCTTAGCAATATTGTATTTTCTTTTGTTTAAATACAATTCACGTTTATCATTTTCCCAAGCTCATTTATCATTATCTCCAGCAAAAATTTTTATTTTTTACAATTTGTCATTTTACTGTTCATCAATTATTATTGCTACAATTTGCAAACTCGTTGGAACTCAAGTAAATTGTAGTGAAGGTGCTTGGGAATCCACACCCGTCTAAAGAAGTTATAATTCATTTGGGGAATTAGTCTCTCCTGACACGCTCAACCTCAATCTAACAAAAATTGCACCAACACACCTATTAGCACTACCCAACATCATTAAGACCTGAAACTACTATCACCTGAAACCATCACCGCCACCACTTAAAACCACCTACACAAACCCAAATCCATTGCCAGCACAAACCCTAAGCCACCACCAAATCTATTGCAATAATAAGTAATTATTTGAATAACCCACATATATATCAATATCAAATCAACTATAATACAACTAATAATGCCATTGAAAATTTGCTAGAGCTAAGAAAAGGGTCTGGTTTTGATTTTAACATAGCCTAAGGTAGACAAAACAACTAATAATGCAATCAAGAGTAAAAAATGGTAGCATAAAATCTTTAGTGCTAAACTTCACAAAAAATAAATAAATCAAAAGGTACAAATTGGTATTTAAAAATATAAAAAATCGAATAGAAATCAATAGAAATTTGGATAAAAATTTTGTTATTAAATTGGATGTAACTTTTTGGTTGAGTTTTGTTAATAATTAAGGAGAATTTGAAAGAAAAAGAAGAATAGGCAGCATCATCATCATTGTCATCATCTTCATCGATGGTAGAGCAATAGTATTATCGGCGGTGGTTCATCGCTAGTGGTGAAGCAAGAGCGTCTTTGATGATGGTTCAACTGGTGATGAAGCAGTAATGTCATTGGTGAGAAGCAAAGTCGCATGCATCAATGATGGTTCATAGTTGATGGTGAGTAAGTGGTTCAGTGGCAGAGCAAAAGCATTAATTGGTGTTTCATCGTTGGTGGTGGAGAAATATATCATTAAAAATTTTTTTATTCTTTACAAATATTTCTTTTTATTAAAAAGTTATTTAGTTTTTTAAATGAAGAGAGTGTTATTCACTCTCCTATTTTGTAAAAAACTTCGGGTGAATTACCAAAATTACAATCTTTTTGGGTAAAATAGCCCAAAAAGTTAATTTTGGATTAATTGCACATTGGATGCTAGTTCAGGGGGCAAATTACCACTTTAGCCATCTATCAATATTTCCTTTTAACTAAAAAGATAATAGAAAATCCTTTTCATATTTATTTGAACTAAAACCTTTTTCATACATTTACTTTCTCATTTTTTTTCTTTTTAGTTGATTTTTTTAATGATTTCTTGAATTTTTGGTTGATGAGCAACAATCCAGCTGCAGTATATTGACATGCCTTAGATCATAGAGTGCTTGGATATTTACCATTTTGGTGTAAAAAACAAAATTTATTCCCATTTTAAGGTAGTTTCAAAAATAATTCTCATTTTAGGGTAGATTAGAAAAGTTATTCCCAATTTGGGGTATTTTTTTGGTGATCAATTTGACTTTTCCTCTGCCACCTCACCAAAAAACACTCCAAATTGGGAATAACTTTTCTAATCTACCATAAAATGGAAATTATTTTTGAAATTATCCTAAAATGGGAATAAATTTTATTTTTTACACCAAAATGGTAAATAGCCCATAGAGTGCTCCTGGTTGGCTTTCTAATTTCTCTTTTTTCTTCTTTTTGGATTATGGTTCTCCTTTACATTCCATCGTCTCCCTTAAACGTCATCAGCAACGCCGACATGAGGATCCGCCCCAATTTTTTGTTAAATAATTTATATTTAAACATCACATGCAGTAAAAAAAAAGTTCAAATCAAAGTTATATATTGAAAATAAAACCTCAAAATCTAATAGCAAATTAACTTTCCATATTGGTTGGGTTTCACACACTTTTAGCATCAAATTAATTAATTTTTTACTGTTAAAATAATCAAAATTTTATGGGTTTATTCATGAATTCGCCGCCGCCGCCGCCACCATCACTACCACCAACAACAGCACCATAGCAACAATAACGACATAGCAACAATAACGACAAGATTAAAATAGTCCTAATATCTAATTGTAAGCCATAGTAATAAACCATAAAAAGGTTTAATTTAAACTAAAAAAAAAAGTAAGAAAAAATAAGAAGTGGGAAAAAAAAAGCAATAGAAAAAAAAAGACCCTTATGCTAAATAAATCTCTTTTAAAAAATTGAAATTTTAGCTAAATTCCACAGATTTTCATCCGTCTTTTTTTTTTCTTGTTTTTGACTAAAAATAAAAAAATTACAGGTATGAATTCATGAAGGTAGAGCTAATGAAATTCCATTTTGAGATGAGAAAGAGAAAACCCAGAGCAACATAGCATGAAAGCCTAAGTCAAAATGAAGTTGGATTTGATTCAGATGAGTAACTGAGATTCAATTTGAAGGAGAAATATGAAAATCTAGGTTAGCGAATGCAAACAAATAGATGCTAGCAGTAGGAAATGAGTGTTGGTGGTGACATTTGCCAGTGTACCTTTGATAATGACTCTGCAATTTGATTTTTTTTTTTTTTTAGTAGGAAAGTAATGGAAAGTGAAGGAAAATTGTAAAAAGAGAAAATAATTTGAATATAATTTTATGGAATTAAAAGAAGAGAGATAATAAGTGGAATATAGGTGTAACATCCGTGTCCTAAGACCGGATTACTGTTCATGATTATGAATTTAGAATGTGATTACTATTGTTAATCAAATTTGATGATTTAAGAGTTATTTGCCACTGTTATGAATAGTGATTTGGAATTTGATTCTTTAGTAATTAAGTCAATAATTGATATCGAATAAGCTTGTGGCATGGAATTGAAGATGATAAGAGATTCTAATGTGTTAAGATAAGAACCGATATGATAGAGTATTCGGTATTACGACTTGATGTTATTAGTGGAAGTTATAAGGATGAAATTGAAAGAAATAAAAGAAGAAGGATTAA